>CM018033.1:19345793-19555793 GCA_008638375.1 Nyssa sinensis | reverse complement strand
GACCGACATTCCAACACACCATGATGAGTCTTTTTATATTTTACTCTTTAGTACTTTTGTAAGGCACTCTTATAAGGCCCAACTCATTCATCTCCTTAAAACCCAAGTATTAAGTAGAGGGGAACTGAAGCCTTATAGACTGACATTCTAACACACCACGATGAGTCTTTTTATATCTTACTCTTTAGTACTGTAGTAAGGCCCAACTTATTCATCTCCTTAAAACTCCCTTAAAATTCAGTATTAAGTAGAGGGGAACTAAAGTCTAACACACCTTCTAGACCACAGGGGCCGGATACTCGGCATGCCGAAAGACTGACCCAATCTGACTCTAATACCACTTGTAAGGCCCAGCGCATTCATCTCCTTAAAACCTAAGTATTAAGTAGAGGGGAACTAAAGCCTTATAGATTGACATTCCAACACACCACAATAAGTATTTTTATATCTTACTCTTTAGTACTCTTATAAAGCCCAGCTCATTCATCTCCTTAAAACCCGGGTACTAAGTAGAGGGGAATTAAAGTCCAACACACCTTCACCTCCATACCATTATACGATGAATCTTTTTATATCTTACTCTTTAGTACTCTTATAAGGCACTCTTGTAAGGCCTAGCTCATTCATCTCTTTAAAATTCAAGTATTAAGTAGAGGAGAACTAAAACTTTATAGACCGGCATTCCAACACACCATGATGAGTCTTTTTATATCTTACTCTTTAGTACTCTTGTAAGGCACTATTATATGACCCAACTCAGTTCATCTCCTTAAAACCCAAGTATTAAGTAGAGGGGAACTAAAGCCTTATACACTGACATTCCAAAACACCACGATGAATCTTTTTATATCTTACTCTTTAGTACTCTAGTAAGGCCCAACTCATTCATCTCCTTAAAACTCCCTTAAAACTCAGGTATTAAGTAGAGGAGAACTAAAGTCTAACACATCCCCTAGACCACAGGGGCCGGACACTCGCATGCCGAAAGACTGACCCAATTTGACTCTGATACCACTTGTAAGGCCCAGCCCATTCATTTCCTTAAAACCCAAGTACTAAGTAAATGGGAACTAAAACCTTATAGACTGCATAAAGAGACCATAAATGAGTAATATGGGACATTCCAACAAGTACTGTTTGTGATCTTAATTTTTTCATAGACAATAAGTAATTTGAATCTGTTAAACCAATCTCGTTGACATAATGCTATTGTAAGATCTTCACTCTTGTTACTTTCCTTCTTTATTTCATGCTAATTATACATGGCCCATTTTTGCCATCAGTTAGAGGCTACTACCTACCTATATGATTTTCATTCTACATACCTAGGGCATGCTATTGGTCGGTATCATTATGATACAATACGATTGTCTTCCACAACTTATAATACCTATATTATAGTCGTAGAGCGACAGGTCACCATTGCCCACATTGTTAGAACAATTTCTCATCGTTAGTTTACTTACTATGAGTGGCTACCCTTGCTTTCCATAGTTGGATTAGCCAATATTGATTTGGTTTGTGAGTTTTATTCGAATCTCGAGGAGGTTCCTGGTCAGAAGGTTATGAGATGTTATGTTCATGGTATTAGGTTTGATTTCACTCCTGCCTTTATTGCCACTACTTTTGGTCTTCCTCACGTCTAGGATGCTCGATTCTTATTTCCTCCCAAGACCACACTAACTAATGGTTTCATTATTCCTGTCCTTACTCAAATGGCGTTGCCAATTTTGGTTCTCGTATCCCACCACATCTTTTAACATTGCTTATGGTTAGCTTTTGTATGCCATCGGTGCTGGTATCCCTATAGATGCTCCATCTATGATCTTTCATTATATTCTCTCAACAGTTGAATCGGTACAACTTTGCGAGATTCTTTCGTTTGGATCTCTTATCAGTCACATCTGTGCTGCATATCATGTAGTCTTTTTTAGGCTAACGAGGTCCTTAAGTAGATAAGGGCTATTTCTTTGAGGATGATTCATACCAATAGCAGGATCTACCACCTCCAACTTATCAGGCATCTATTTCCATTGCATCAGTCCGCTCAATCATTTAGTGATGATCTCAATGGGTTCCATACCCAGACTCAATAGGATTTTTTTACATCGATAATAGGTTTCATGTAACTGGGAGTGCCAGAATGCTTTGGAGGCCATTATTTAGGGCTTATCTGATTAAGTTGCTCGCTGGGTAGAGGAGGATAGTTAGAGGATGTTTATATCTTTATGCATATTTTCTCATTGTTTAGAGACCATTTTTTATTATTAGTTGTTTAGCTTTAGTTATTTTTTATGTATAAGAAACATTTTTATATTTTATGGTATTGATATTTTTGTTTTATCTTTCTTTACATCATCTGTTGTCTTTTATCCTTCCCTATTGGTTTATATGCACGCTTGTTATATTTGATGTTTCACCTTGCTTTATTCCAGGTGTCGTGTGATGTCATCTCACGACAAAAAATTATATTTATTTTAAGCAATATTTATAATATTATTGTCTTATTTTAAATATTATTATGTTATTTCAAATATTGTTGTGTTATAGATATATTTAGGTTTAGTTTTTATTCCTTTTATATTTTTAATGTTTTTTATAATATTAAAATATATTTATGACATTATGATTTATTATTATGTTGTTTCAAATATTGTTGTGTTATAGATATATTTAGGTTTAATTTTTAATTTTTTTATATTTTTAATATTTTATATAATATTAAAATAGATTTATGATGTCATGGTTTGATTACTGGTAGTTGAACCAATGACTTGTGACTCGGCTTTTTTTTTTTCAATTCATCAAATAATCTGAGTTTCAAAATATTAATATAAAGATATTAAATTAAAATTTTTATTATTAAACTTTTATTAATCTTATAATTTAACTTTAAATTAACTTACAAATATATAAAATTTGATGCATTCTTTATAAAAATCTAAAGTCATTGCTGTCACGACCCGAAACCCATCCTGTGCGGATCTCGAGTTGCGACCGCTGCCCCAAGACCCGAAGGCCTCGAGACAAGGCTCGCATAGGCAGCGGTATCGAATAGATGTGCTTCATGTGGTTGCGGAAGAGTGAAAAACTTTTTTCTTTTCTTTCTTATTTAAAATTTGCACATCCGTCCGGTACTGCCGCTCTTCACATTTCGGTATACATGTATAAACATACATTCAGAGCATATCTAAAAACTTAAAGACTTTATAATATTACATTTCACTGCCCTGAGGGCTTAATACATATTTTGTACTGTTTACTACTACAGGAGTTCGTACTAAAAATTCACATGGCTTCATAGGAAACTACTTAAATACAACTTCCAAAATGGCAGATCCATCATCTTCGTCTTCAAATCAAAAACTGCCTTTTGCCATTTACCTGAAAGGGGGATCCGAACAAAGTCCGGGTAAGCTAATCTAAGCTTGTGAGTAATTCCTGCATTCGTCATGGGGTTTTCAACTGGTAGTGGTTTATCACGTGAGAGTTTATAAAATACTCACTACCAATTATTCGTACAATTTAGAACACAGGATATATGTATTCTCAAAACGGATGGCTTGAAACATTTAAAACATTCAAGCTATGCTTATACTTATGAACTTCAAAACATGTAACATAACATGTCATCCTTAAATAGAGTATATAAAACTCGAAACATATGCATTTCATAAAACAGATAGCTTTGAAATAATTAAGGTGTTCAAGCTAAACTCGTACTTCGTTAATAAAGTATATAACTTTAAAACACATGAGTATGTATTTTGAAAATGAGGGTAAACCTGCTTTCATGTTTAAAATTACTTTGTCATCTTTTCTCTTTAATTAGGTGGAATGTTTCGAACCAGACTCCCGTTTTACTGCCAATGCTGTCGATGGAGATATCTCATTTGCCTGGGGGATTAGATCCTTCTACCAGGCATGTACTGTTGAATCCCGAAGGATTTCAACCATTATAGGGGGTGGTACTTAGTACCGTTTATCTTGTAAAATATTTATCACGTGACTTCTTCAATAGATACGTTTCATGAGTATTTAAAACATGAAGGGTATAACTTCTATAATGAAGCTTCAAATACATGTGATAATCAAATTTAGAATATTCAAGAGATTTGCACTTGATTTAGACATGCTAAATATTTTCAAGAAAAGAGCTGAATTTAAAACATTTATAAAGCATGCCGTAACAGAATATTTTAAAAGAACGGAATCATATAAAGACTGAATTTGATATTCAAAGGCTGCAATAACTTGAACTTAAAACTTCTTCAATATATGGAGTTAAATCTCCAATTCGAATACAGGGTTACTCACCTCGGTCCTTTAGGGTTAGTGCTAAAAATACGCTTTCCCACTTCCTCCGTAGTTCCTAATAACAATTCATAAACAATCTCATCAACTTCACATTTACTACAATATCACCTATCGATGCTTCTTAACTTATGCTTCGATCGTATTTTATCCTAACCGATTTACTAACATTCTATAAACTTCGCACGTACTTAATTCAACTCGTACTTTTAACCTACGACACAATTTAATGTGTTAGAAACTTAATTTATTTTAACTTATACTCTTCTGGTAGTTCCATTACCTTTAAATTAAATTTATTTACTTGTCAAGTTAACGCGTCGTGTCTTCTCGTACTTTATTTCCCGTACTTGCCTTAGTTTAATACTTCGGCAATATCTCAGTTTATAGTCATCTGACAGATGCTATTCATCAAATTTTATGTCTTTTTATTTAGACACTTCTTTTGGCCGAATGGACTTTACCATTGAGTCCGGAGCGTTGAAGAAAGTCAGTTTAGGCTTTCTTAGAATTTAATTCGGACTTTTATATGTAAAAAGGCAAAATGGTCATCTACCGTTTTACGTGTCACATTTTTCGTACTTCGTTTCGTAATTTGGACTCCATTATTGAGTCCGGGATGTCAAAGAAAGTCAATTCTGACCTTCTCCAGTTTCATTTTGGCTTTAAGGGTACCAGGGGTATTTTGGTCATTTTATCCCTTTACGGGTCTCCAATTTTTTGGGACCTCATCTCATGTCGTGGACCTCACCATTGGACTCAGTAGGTCCGAGATAGTAAGAATACACTAATAACTTGTTAATTTTTGGTCAAGGGGTATTTTGGTCATTTACCCCTTTATGTGTCTTTATTTTTCGGGTCCCGTCTTGTAAAATGGACCCTACCATTAGTCTCAGAATATCCAAAATAGTGAGGATACACTATTCATATGTTTAATTTGGACTTCATTTGCCTCATTTATGACCCAAGGGCAAAATAGTAATTTTGTTTTATTTATTAAATAATTAAATAATTTATTTAATTATTTAATTATTTTTCTAGGGGCTTAATTGCATAAATTTCCCAAAAATTGGGCCATAGTATAAATCAGTAAAACAGTTGGGGGTCAAAATCTAATTTTTACTAGTTTCGGTCTGAACCAGTTGGTTCAGTTCGAATTTTATTGAACCGGTTTGGGTTTCTATTGAACCAACCGGTTTGGGCCGGTTCAACGCGTAATGCTGACGTCATGATGACGTCAGCCCTAAAATTTTTAATTTTAAATTCCCAAACTTAAAACGTCGTAGTTTCGGTTAAAGGATTTTAACCGTTTCTCGGTTGGGTCGGTGCCCGACCTGATGCCCGGTCCAAGACCCGACCCGTTACTGTAGATCGTCTTCCCCAACTCCATCACTGTAACCCTATTTTTCTGGGTTTCTTTTTCTTTAATTTCGTGGGTTCTGGTTCATCAAATCCCTACTGTTTTTATCTTAAAATGTTCCTAAACCATAAACGATTATTTTGGCATCCTTTTTAGGCATCAAACTGGTCCAACGAGCTCGGTTCAAGCCTTGATAATCCGACCTGCAAGTCGGTTGTATACGCTCATTTCTGAGCCAAATTCGATGAGACTTGTCCTGTTGTGGTCCCCTCTTCATGGGGCTTCACTTTCCATTCATCAAAGTGGATTTAATCTCATGTTTTTGAGATTTGTTTTTGGAACCCGAACTTATAACTCGATATTTGGGCTTCGGTTCTTTTGGGTTTTGGTCGTGGCCATAAGTTTTTGGCACTCTAGGAGAGTCTAGTTGAGGGCCCTATGAACCAAACTTGCTTTGGCAACGGTCGATTCAGGCCCAGTTATTCATGTGTTATGGTTTAGAAATTTTTTCTTGCCTACTGTAACTCAAGTTTTCTCGCTCGGTTTTCCATGATTTTACACCATTCTTCTTGCAAAATAAAGCCCATTCTACATAGATTAAGACCTTACGTTCATATGCTAAAATGTGAAAGAAATCGAATTAAATTTCGGTTGGGAACATACCTGTTTAAACGGACTGTTCCCAGTTTCCTTCTCCTTCTTCGGTTTCCACTTCACCTTCTTGCTTCAACTTCCTTTTTCCTTCTTCTAGATCTCTCTCTCTCTCTCTCTCTTTGCTTGGACGAATGGTGTGTGTGTGTGTATGCATGAAATGTGCATATGTGTATATGACAAATGCTTGATCATTGTCCTTTCTAATCTTCCCACCTACTGGTTTACCTTGCTTGCGGCAGCATCCCTAAGGGTGTCCTCCTACAGTTTTGGGGCAGGCCAATTGTGTGGCCGTGTGTGTGTGTGTTGTTTTGGTTTTGTATATATATATATATATATATATATATATATATATATACCATGTATTTGCACCACATATTCACACTTCTCTCAACCACTCACTGATCATACCATGCCCACCACTGTTTACTTTTTCTTTTCTCCCCCAAATCATCCATTCTTCATTTATTCATTTATATATAATTACATATATGCATACATGCTTAGTTACATATACATATACACATTTCCCCTCACTAATATTATATATTATATACTTTTAAAACCTTATGTCCAATAAGAACTTTTCTTATATTTAATTTAAATAATTAATTTAATAATTATTTAATTTTCTTAAGCACAAGATTTACACAATTTTCTTAACCTCGTAAAACGTGCCGCATGACCTGACATTCTCGGGTCGGGGTATTACAATTGCTTTAATGCAAAATGGCTTTCAAGAAAAAGAAAAAGAGAAAGGCGTCAATACATGATCTCAACCTTGGTAAATGATGTTATAATTGGGGTTTAATAATCTTTTCAATGCTTTTCTTTGAGAGGAGTGACAAGGAGAGGTCATGAAGGAGCAAAAGGGACCAACATCTTCCTAATCGGAACTACTCGTCAATTATATGTTCAACATTCACTGCGACTCAACAGCAATCTGCAGCGGCTCACAATCGCACTCCAATTATGAAATAGCCAAGCAATGGTTTGTCTCTGTCATCTCAACCATTCAACAACATTTGTAAGAGTGTTACTGTTCTTAGGACCAACACTCATCACCGTCCAACAATCACAATCATTCTCTCATCACCGTATTGACATCACTCATTGCGGAGGCCCATTCTGACCACAAAGAAGGTTTCTATGTAACTGACATAACGGACTTATGAAGAAGCAGGGCACCGCCTGCTTCTTGGAGAATCGTTCGAATCCACGAAGAAAAGTGACACACCCGAATCCACGAGTTCAGAGAATAAGATCTCAGAAAGAAAATTCTTTATTGAATGAAAAGTTAACCTTACAATAAAAAGAAAAAGCCTTTATATAGGCTGCAAAACCTAATTCGACTAGAACTATAACTTTAGGAAAGAAATAACTAAAATAAGAAGAAATATTAAAAATTTCAAAAATAGAAATATTCTAATTAAAAGTATAAATCAAAATCCCTAAACTTAAGCAACAATCTAATAAAAAGACAACTCCAAATGGCAACTACAGCTCCCGAAATTAAGTAGCACATTATTACCAAAAATAACAAAAATGCGCTTTTGAAAGCCAAAACGAAGAAATTTTCCAAAAAAGCGGCATAGGTCCTAGATTCCTCTAAATTTTTTTGCACCTCTTCTTGAATAGCCTTGATATGATCTGCCATATTTTCTGCTGCAATACTCAAACCAGGAAGTTTTGGCAGAGGAACCAAGTCTAAGGCATGGCGTGGGGGACAACAATAAGTAATTTGGAATGGGGTCTTCCCAGTAGACCGATTTAGCATACTGTTATAAGCAAATTTAGCCTATGCAAGAGCAAGATCCCACTGTTTCAGATTCTCTCTAGAAAGGCAGCTAATTAAATTCCCAAGAGTGCCGTTCACCACTTCTGTTTAACCATCAAACTAAGGATGACTCGTGCTACTGAAATTCAGGGATGTGTCAAATCGCCTCCATAAGGTCCACCAAAAATGACTCAAGAATTTGGTGTCCCTATCTGAAGTGATGGATTTGGGGACCCCATGCAAACGAACAACCTTTTTGAAAAATAAATTTGCCACGTGCACTACATCTGAGGTCTTTTTGCAAGCAATAAAGTGAGCCATTTTGGAATACCTATCAACCACCACAAATACAGAATCAAATTCACGTTGGGTTCGCGAAAGGCCCAAGACAAAGTCCATGGAAAAATCCTCCCAAGGTGCTGCTGGAATGGGCAAAGGCATGTACAGACCCATATTTTGAGATTGGCCTTTAGCAGCCTGACAAATGGGGCATCTTTTAACATGACTGTCGATGCCTCGTTTCAGTTGGGGCCAATAATATCTCTCCTCAGTAAGAGCTACTGTTTTGTCACGACCCAACTATCTGCCCAAGCCTTCACCATGTAATTTATGAATTATTTGATCTCGTAGTGAACTCCTCGGGATGTACAATTGGTTGCCTCGAAATAGATAACCCTTTTGAATATTCATTCCGTCAATGGAAGGTCTTGATTGACATTTTGCCCAAATATCTTGAAAATCTTCATCATCTGCATACAGCTCTTTGAGACAGTCAAACCCAACCACTTCAGTCTGCATTGTGACAAGCAACAACGCCCTCCTACTTAGAGCATCAACTACCCGATTTAATTGACCCGCCTTATGCTTCAAAGTGAAAGTAAAGAGTTTTATAAAAGAAATCTAGCGAGCATGCATCTGGTTGACATTATTCTGGCTATTGATAAATTTCAGCGTTTGGTGGTCGCTGAATAAGACAAACTCCATCTGCACCCGTTAGTATTCCCAAACCTTCAAGGCGCGAAAAACAACATATAAGTCCAACTTATAAGTAGACCACTTCTGGCGAGCTTCACTGAGCTTCTCGCTATAAAACGCAACCGGTCTGCCTTCTTGAGAAAGTACAGCATCAATGCCAACAATAGAGGCATTATACTCTACTTGAAACAGCTTGTCAAAATCTGGCAGTGCTAAAACTAGGGCAGATGATAATTTTTCCTTGATCAGTGTGAAACTCTATTTTGTTTCCTCTCCCCAATGGAGTTTTCCCTTCTTCAAGCATTCAGTCATTGGCGCGATTATCCGGCTAAAATCTTTTACAAACTGCTTGTAAAACGTGGCCATACAATGAAAACTACGAACCTTGCCCATTATTTGTGGAGTTGGCCACTCCTGAATGGCACGAATCTTTTCTTCATCAACTTTAATCCAATCAGCACTTATCACAAATCCCAAAAATAACAAATTGCTTATCATAAAGCTACACTTCTTTAAATTAACATACAACTTATTTTGCTACAAAACTGTAAGTACTTCCCTCAAGTGCGCAAAATGGTCAGATTCGTCTGGTTCTATATTAATATATCATCAAAGTACACCACAACAAATTTTTTAGTGAATGGTTTTAATACCTGATTCATGAGCCACATGCAAGTACTTGGCGCATTGGTGAGTCCAAACGACATCACTAACCATTCGTACAACCCCTCATTGGTCTTAAGAGCAGTCTTTCATTCATCTCCAAGCCTGATCCGAATCTGATGGCACCCGCTTCGCAAGTCAATTTTTTAAAAGACCTTGGATTCGGCCTGCATGTTTAGCATATCTTCTAATCGAGGAATAGGGAACCTATATTTAATGGTGATCTTGTTGATTGTGCGGTTGTCGATGCACATGCGCCAACTGCCATCCTTCATTGGGATTAACAAGGCTCGTACCGCACAAAGACTCATAGGAGGTCAATCTAATGTTGTATATCCCGCATAAGAGGCAACCCATCTGGTAGCTCTCACTGTATAATTTCTTGAAATTCCTCTAGCAAAAGTTTAAGTGCGGGTGGAATTTCCATAGACTCCCTACCAAGTTCTCCCCCAACTACCATAGAAAAAATCTCTTCAAATTCCTTAGTTTCCTCTATGAATTCGCCCCTATCCACCAGAAATATTGACTTGCCCTTTAACTTCGGTTCAACAATTGAAAATTTCTCTTTTATGGGCCTCAAACCGATCTTTAAGCCCCCTTTCATGAAAACATATACGTTATCACGGCCCCTATATGTAGCATCCACATCGAACTGCCATGGTCGTCCTAAAATCATATGGCAAGCATCCATCTCCACCACATCACACACAACCTCATCTGTATAATTCTTCCCAATTGAAAAATTAATGCGGCAGATTTCAATTACCTTCATTTCAGCACCTCCTTTAATCCAGCCAATCTTATACGGTGAAGGGTGTTTCTCAATCTATAAGCCCAACTTGATAACCATTACTTTTGACACTATATTTTCACTACTGCCACTATCAATAATGACATCATAAACCTTTTTGTTCATAGTACATCTGCTTCAGAATATATTATGCCGTTGAGATGGTTTTTCCCACTTTGGTGCTAACAAAAGTCCTTGAACCACCAGAGAGCGTGACAGCAGCTCTCTTTCGTCGCCACCCGTTACCTCTTCCTCTTCATAAGTATAGGACGTTTCATTCTCGTCCTCATCTGTCTCGAATATGCCATCTTCTTCTGGTTCCACTAAGTTAACAGTACCTCTTTTAGGACACTGGTTGGAACAGTGCCCTGGCTGTCCGCATCTATAGCACTTATCAAACCCCGAACGAGCATAAGGGTTACGACGTGCCACTTCTGGTGGAACAGTGTTGGCTAGCTTTGTTGGACCTCCACTGCTACCTGCCTCGCGAATGGTGTTAGACAAAGGTGGCTGAGTCATTGTGAATTTTCCTTTATTTACTGCAGCACGATTGGAATCAAAGGAATTTCTTGCTACGACCGCCGCCTTTAATCTGTCCAATTGAGTTTCTGCCTTAATAGCCAACACAAGTGCTTTGATTAAGGTGTAGACTATTTGCATCGCAACTCGATCCTGTATAGCCCAACGCAACCCCCCAACAAACCTAGCAACTTGTTGCGCATCTGTTTCTAGCAGGTTGTTATGCGACGACAACTTGTGGAATTCCTCTAGGTAAGCCTTGACTGTTCTACTTCCCTGCCTACAATCCTGATATTGTTGAAACAAAATCTGCTTATAATTTGGAGGCAAATACTTGGATCATAACAGTCGCCTCATTTTAGCCCATGTCTGAACCATCATCTTTCCTTATCGCATCCGTCTAATTTGCAATTGTTCCCCCCAATAGTCTGTACGTGACTAATTTCACCTTTTTATTTTCAGGAATATCTATATAATCGAAAAACCTCTCGACTAATACCAACCAATCAAGAAACCCCTCGATCTGAAGTTGACCATTAAAACTGGGCAAGTCTATCTTCATACGAAAGGTCTGTCGATCCTGCTCCTCTTGGTAACCCCTCCAATTATTCCGGAGTATGGCTTCAGCATCTTCTTCATCTTCACTCAAGTTATCCTCATAGGCTAGCTGCCTACATGGAATCTTTGGATTGCGTTCACGAACAACTTCAGCCCTCTCTCGATAAGGTTGACGACCCGTAGGACCGTCGCCTCGCTGATTATTCCCTGCCGTCAGCCTAGCAAGAGTCGCTTGGACCTCCCACAACGCTTTTTGGGTCTCATGTTGCACTTGCTAGATCTCACGCTGGAAAATTCTGAATTCAATCCCTATAACCATATCTTCCTCATGGTCACCGCCGTCAAGGACTTCGCCTTCGTTCCATGCATTCGCCATTTAAACATGATTAAGCCTACTCTGATACTAACTGACGTAGCGGAAGCTTATAAAGAAGTAGGGCATCGCCTGCTTCTTGGAGAATTGTTCGAATCCACGAACAAAAGTGACACACCCGAATCCACGAGCTCAGAGAATAAGATATCGAAAAGAAAATTCTTTATTGAATGAAAAGTTAACCTTACAATGAAAAGAAAAAACCTTTATATAGGTTGCAAAACTTAATTTGACTAGAACTATAACTTTAGGAAAGAAATTGCTAAAATAAGGAGAAATACTAAAAATTCTAAAAATAGAAATATTATAATTAAAAGCATAAATCAAAAGCCCTAAACTTAAGCAGTAATCTGGTAAATGGAAAACTCCAAACGGCAACTGCAGCTCCCGAAATTAAGCAGCACATTATTACCAAAAATAGTAAAAACGTGCTTTTGAAGGTCAAAACAAAGGAATTTGCCCGAAAAGTGGCATAGGTCCTAGAAAAACTAGGAGTATTAAACAACACATCGATTCCAATTCACCCACCGAATTTCACGCAATTCTAATGTTTGACCCTTCTCTCCCTACTAGTGTTTTTTCTAATTTTATTTTTGGAGGTCCCTCTGTGCTAAGAATTTTTCTTCAATCTGTTCTACATCAGTAACCAATCTCATTAAGTATTTATTCATTTTCCATCTGTTCTTTTTCTGGATTTATTTATTCAATGGTGGTTTTGGGTTTCTAATTTACATATCAATCTATTTATTTAATCGGCAATTCGAAAGAAAATTTGAGAACTTCCCTTGCCTACAAGAAAGTCTAGATTTTATTGGGTATGGGGACTTAATGCTACTTTTTAATTATAAGAAATCTCGTATAAGGCTACTGGGGATGACATCCATTTTGTAATAGCTGTAGTTAGTCATTTTTATCTTTGAAATCATCAGATTGCATTGAATTTACATTGAGAGATCCTAGCCGTTGATGTATTTTCGAGCCTGAGGTGGCTTAACTAATTTGGATTTTGTAAGACATGTCCTTTAACATGTTTGATAAAAGTTCCCAATGGTCAATCTTTGTCTACTACTTGCATTCTGTGATCTCATGATGTTTAAATTTTTATTTTTATTTATTTTTATCATTTTTGCAAGTTGGGTGTGAAAATAGTTTGCCTGCTTTTTTTGTGCAAATTTTTGATGAAAAAGATAGAAAATTACATGATAATTTGAAGCATTTGGATAGTTTCATTTCTCTTATGTTTTTCAATTTTACTTTTTGTAGTTAAATGTATTGTTCTTTTCTTTTTTGATCTTTGTTGCTGGTATTTAACTTGTGACTGTTGTCGATGTCCACCTGAAATTACGAGCTGCTAACTAGATTGTTGTGATAAGAAACCATTTTTATTATAGTTATAACTTCCAATCCAAGGTGGATATTAAAAATTTCCTTTATAACCAAATTGACACTGCAGTTGATCTGACTGCTGGAGGATAACAGTTTTTTTTCCCCCATGATGCATTGGTAAATTAGTCATGTGCTCCCGTATGCATGAATGTGGTGTTACTTGGTTCAAAAACATATTGTTTATGTTTTAATAACAATGATTATTTTGAGATTAGTTGCTCGCTAAAAAGCACGAATACGGACATGGGACATGGGACACAAGGACACGGATACGATACGACACAGACATGCAGACATGTTATTTTTCAAAAAAATAGAAGACAGACACATTAAGGACACATTGAATATATATAAAATTTTTATATTTTTTATATGAAAATATAATAAAAACCTAATATTATTTCAATCAAATTTAGCATAAAAATCCACAAATTTAAAAAATATTATTAAAATATTAAAATAAAAAAGTCATTAAATAAAAATTAAAGAACTTTTTCATTTAATCATCAACATCCATGATTCAAGTGTCCGTACACATATTTAGGAAGTATCCGAGAGTGTCGATATCCGACATGTGTCCGACACAGACACGTGAGTCAAAATAGAGTGTCCGTGCTTTTTAGGTTGCTGGCTACGGTAAGAATCAAAGTCACATTAGGCTACTGTAAATAACATTTTTAATGTTGTTTGCTTTATGCATTGTATGGTAATGGTGCCCGTTCTGTCATAGTTCAAAAGACCCTACTTAGAAGAACCTAGGACTCCATTATTTTTGTTGTGCTTTTTGTTTTTTTTTTTTTATCTCCATATAAATTAGGAAACTGCAGAAATGGCTGAGAAGAATTTATCAAAACTCTAATGTCATAAATTGCAGGCGGAGAAAGGATGTTTACTAAAATGTGTGAAATTGATTGAGCTAGCAATCTTCTTTATTCATTCAGGAGTACAATGTTGAAAAAATGGGTTTGAGCTTTATAATTAGCTATCTTTGAGCTAAAATTAAAGTGGGTCCCACAAATTAATTTTAGTGAGTCCACATGGGAATGTGTTCTCCTCCATGAGGAGATGAAGATTTTATATTGGGTTGCTCAAAACCATTAAGGAGTGAATGAGAAATTGCCTCCAAACATCACCAGTTGGAAATGGTAACAAAAGCTTGAAGCTTGTGCAAAGAGCTTGTGTCCTACATATGATGGATACAAGGCTTTTTATTAGTATATATACACATACCTTGGAGGAGGGTTTGGGCCCCAAGGGATACCCTAGTTTTGTGGAAGGGGGAGGACTTAACACATGCTTGGTTCACCACACACACGCGCTTGGGCTTACTGTGTATATATCTTTTTAGAGAAAATTTATTTAAAATTTTTCGAACCTGAAACGCAGTCGTTTTGAACATACATTTAAGTTACCGTTAGGATTATGAAATGTTGTCGTTTTGCGATGTGTGTATGGTTAACGTTGGGAGTCCAAAATGCTGTTGTTTTGAAAGCGCTATTTGCCCGAATGGGTGTCTTCTCCACAGACGCGACTGTGTCTGTTCACCATGAACAGACACGACCCAAGGTTCATGTAACGGCCCGGCTCCACTGGTCATGATATTGTCCGCTTTGGGCCGTAGTCCGCACGGGTTTGTTCTTGGGCTTAACCCAAAACGCGTCATGCCAGCTAGACATCCGTCTGCACATATGAATACCCCCGCTTTCCCTTCCCCAGGCGATGTCGAGCCTCGTGAGGGGTGGATGGAGGCCATTAGGTCTCATCCCACATTGCCTGGGGAAGGGAAAGCGGGGGTATTCATATGTGCGGACGGATGTCTAGCTGGCATGACGCGTTTTGGGTTAAGCCCAAGAACAAACCCGTGCGGGCTACGGCCCAAAGCGGACAATATCATGACCAGTGGAGCCGGGCCGTTACAGTTCATGCCTGTACCAAACAGGCATGAGCGAGTCTATAAATAGGACACGATCACAAGCATTCTACATTCAATCAATTCATTTGCATATCATATTCATCTTCATTTTGAGAGAGAGAGAGAGAGAGAGAGAGAGAGAGAGAGTTCTACATAGTTCTGGTTTGATAGAACGCATTGGAAGTGCTTGCCTTTGTGTTATAGATCATTTTATCCTGGGACACATATTGCCAAGAACTCGAAGCACCACTGCGAGGGCAATAAATCGTCTTAAGGAAATAGTGTCTAACGCAAGACTTAATCATGGTGCGCATGGATTTAAATCGCAATTACGGGATACGAATCGATCGCGATTGCAGTGTAACGGAGTATCAGGTCATTCATAACAGGAATCAGAAACCGTAACCGTGAATTTTTTTTAAAACACTAAAAATCTCTTAAAAGTCATTAATACATATATCTTGATTACAATTATCACATTTTAATCTTTTTTATTATTAATTTTTAATTTTCTATCACTTAAAAAATATTTTTTTTTTTTATAAATAACACTTAAGAAGATATTTTATTATTTTATATGGATATTTTAAAGTTAAAATAATAAGAAATATCATTTAATTTGAGTGACATTACAAAGAATAATAAAAAATAATTATAAGCATGAAAATCAATTTAGTTGATTAGTTATGAAATAAAAAAAGAAATTTAAAAATTTTGAGGCCAAAAGGTCTTTTCAATTTGTATTGTCCCCAATGTTTTGGTAACTCATTTCAAATTTTCTTGATTATTTTGTTAAGTATTTCTCTTATATATAAATGTTATAAAAATAGAAATTATAAGCATTCTGTAGGAAAAAAAAAAAACATAAAATAGATGTAACAGTCCTGTAATGGCCGTAACGGTCCTGTAATGGTTATAATGGCTGATATGTAATGGTATCAGTCAATACAACTGTAAATTTTAGTAATACCGATATATCGGCCTATATCGATATTAGAGAGTAAAAAAATCGACATGTAACGGTCGATAGGTAACGTAACGGCCGTTATTTAACATCATGATGGTGGGTGAATCATAATCTATTTGACTTTGCACAACATCGGTCTATTTTTGGGTAATTATATATATATATATGTGTGTGTGTGTGTGTGTGTGTGTGTCACTAATAAATTTTCAATGCATCTGGAGGCTGTCTACATATGTAACCTTTATTGTAAAAATGTACTCGAAGACTAATAGGCATCTCACTCCACAACTTACATATGTGAAAATAAATATTTAGATATAGAAAATAATATGTGATGGTGAAGTTTCATTTTAAGGAAAAAAAATAGTACTAAAAATTAATTAAATTAATTCTCAATATAAGTTTTAGGATTCTTAAAAGAAAAGGTTTAAAATGAGACGCGTGTTTAATAAATTTAATATGTTATCCATGATTATAAGCAATTAATTCCAGGATCATTTACTCATGTCAATAATTTATAGGTGTCAATAGTCTCACTGAATAGTGCCAAGGGAAGTCTTAGCACGGGTTTATACAAGTCAATCTGATTGTCTTGTATTACTTGTTTGTCTTCTTACTGTTACTGATTCTATCAAATAGATTCTTCAGTGTGATCTTACTTTTCGCATTTGTGACGCTTTCAAGGATAGTTTGAAACTTTTTACCCCTCCCTTATAAGATCATGAACAGTGTGTTGCTTGGTTGCATTTGATTGAATATGATAACAAATGCCCAACAAGAACATAACAGTAGAACTTACATGTACAATATATGATTTTTATGGATTATTGAATTTGAGTTTGTTTTGTCATCATTGTGAATGTTGCTTCTTTTTGGGAAGTAAAAGATAATATTGAAGTTGAAGTAAGCAGTTAATTTGATTAGAGTTTGTTTTTTTTTTTTTTTTTGTAACGGGGGAACTTCCTAAGGACACGTTAACCTAATAGCAGTCTTGGCGTTCGGCCCTTCGTGCTACCTCTAGGGAGTAAAACTCCGGATGCACCAAATCGTTTAATAACTAGATGCACTGAGTAAATTGCGAACTTGCGCAAAAACAGAGAGTCGAACCTTGGCCAACAGGACGTGTGCCCTGGAAGCTCTCACCCCTTTCCACCTGCGCTACGCCCGGCTGAGCAATTAGAGTTTGTTCGCTTGTAGTAATTGAATACTTTTGTCTTTCTCGCCATTTTCTTGATTTGTTGAATTTGGGTCTGAAAATGAAGATTGCCTTCTCAATTAGGGAAGTTAGGATTCTATTTCATCTTCTTCGATTGCCTGAATATATAAGATAGTTGGATCAGCTGTTGCCAAATCTACTTCAATTTTGCATGAGCTATAATTTTGATTTTCATCTTCTACCTCATCATCTTAGTTGGATTGTGCTTACTTTCTATAAGATATAATCATATAATCTTCTGTACCTGGCAAATGGTATTTTTGTACTGCACGGTCGCACGTGCATCGCATTTGCCCATGACTAGTATTGTATATATATAGAGAGAGGCTTCACGCCCATTGTTCACAACATTTTCTAAAGCAAAGTCCTGTTTTAACTGATCATTTTTTATACTTTGTTTTCCAGCATCTATTGCATGTTCGTCCATGCACCGTTGTGGACGTGGTATCCGCTTTCTCAATTCTGCTTCAAATGGTGGGAAAACCAACTGGGACCCAACTGTGTCCCTTGCTCTCAATCACCCAACACTTGTTTTACTTGAAAAATGCAGTGCAAGGGATCATTTCAAACAGATATTGGCTCAAATGATGAGGAACAATCTCATTGGTGATACATTTCCCATGAGCAGGCTCATTTTATTCTCGGCCATCTCACATCCTGAGAACTTAGACATGGCCATCCTCCTCTTCAATCACTACACTCCCCAACCCAATCTCTATATCTACAACACCATGATCTCTGCTTTATCCTTTTCGTCGAGTCGATCATTTGCCGTCTACAACTCCATGCTCAAATCTTGTACATACCCAGATAGGCACACCCTCATTTTACTGCTTCAGGCTTCCAAATGTTTATCTGAAGGGAAGCAAATTCATTGTCATGCCTTTGTTTCGGGATTGTTGAGTTATGGTTATTTGCAGAACTCCCTCATCAAAATGTATTTGGAGAATGGACAGTTGGGGCTTGCACATCAGATGTTCTGGCAAATGTCTAGTCCAGATGTTGTGTCATTCAATATTATGATTGTTGAATATGCTAAGAATGGATACATCTTAGAAGCGTTAGAATTTTTCCGTGAAATGGTGAGTTCAGGCCTTGAGCTTGATGAGTATACAATGATAGGTCTCCTTATCTCTTGTGGGAGACTAGGGGATGTACAAATGGGGAAGTCAGTCCATGCATGGCTTGAGCGGAGAAAGTTGATGAAATCTTGGAATTTGATCTTGGGTAATGCTCTTCTAGACATGTATGTGAAGTGCAAAGAATTGGAACTTGCTGGAAGGATTTTTAACGGTTTCACGGACAGGGATGTCGTTTCTTGGAACACCTTAATTGCTGGATATGCGAAGGTTGGGGAACTGGACCGTGCCCATGCTATTTTCGATGAAATGCCTTGCAGGGATCTTGTTTCTTGGAACTCTTTGATTGCTGGGTATGCCCACAAGGGGTATTATATGATGGTAAGAAATTTATTCAGTGGCATGATGGCAGAGAAAGTTCAGCCCGACAATGTCACAATGGTTAACTTGATTTCTGCTGCTGCAGAAATTGGAGCTTTGGATCAAGGGAGATGGATACATGGCTGGGTAGTTAGGATGCAGATGAAAGTAGATGCATTTTTGGGTTCTGCATTGATAGATATGTATTGCAAGTGCGGAAGCATTGAAAGAGCTCTCATGGTTTTCAGGGTAGCTACTGAAAATGATGTTACACTGTGGACAACTATGCTCACTGGATTAGCTTTCCATGGTTATGGAAGCAAGGCTTTGGAACTGTTCACTGAGATGGAGAGGTATCTAATGCCCAATCATGTGACCTTTGTTGCTGTTCTCACTGCCTGTAGCCACAGTGGACTTGTGGATCAAGGGCTTAGAATATTCAACAGTATGAAGGAAAACTATGGTATTGAACCAGGAGTTGAGCACTATGGCTGTCTGGTGGATCTTCTAGCACGGTCTGGGAGGTTGGCTGAGGCTAAAGATGTGATTAATAAGATGCCTATAGAACCAAGCAAGTCCATTTGGGGGGCTCTGCTAAGTGCTTGTAGAGCTCATGGAAACATTGAAATAGCTGAGATAGCTTTGAGAGAACTGCTAAAGTTAGAGCCTGAGAAAGAGGGAGGATATGTTCTGTTGTCTAACATATATGCTGCTTGTGGGAGGTGGAAATATTCCGACAAGGTAAGGGAAATCATGGAAAGTAGAGGGGTGAAGAAGACTGCTGGTTGCAGCAGTGTGGTTATAGATGGGATCAATCATGAATTTGTGGCTACAGATAAGAATCATCCAAGCTGGGCAGAGATCCAGTCTGTGTCGGTCCGTCTGAAAAGTGAAATGAAGTTGGGAGGTGATTTTTTGTTGGACTCTCTGAATTGTCAATTGCTTCTTGATCTTTGAGGGCGGAACTGTGGACATGGTAATGATTCTCCGATTGAAGGGCCCCCCTTGGGGGGGTGTTGCTGGTTGCAACCAGACCTGATCTCAAGCAAAGCAAATGCATGTCAACTGAGACATCAATGGGCAAAAGTGAGCTAGGAGCAATGCCAGGGCTGTCGCCCGGCGGCAGCCAACATTGCAGCCCCATGAAGGCTGTGAGTCCCAAGAGAGCCTGCAGTTGTAGATACAACAAGATTCCCTCCAGGACCAGATGAGTCCTGACTGGCAGTTGTAGTTGTACTGCTTTGTAAGTGTCCCTGGGATTGCAGGTACCCACTTTGTTTTGGGATAGCAGATATAGCTGCAGTAACACCAGGGACCCCAGAAGCCGGACCATCTCGCACAGGCCACGTTGCAGCTGCAAGAGCAAGTAAGGGTCATGCAGTGAGGCGAATAGAAGTTAGAACTATGCAGAATTTATTGATCACTAGACAATATGCATATTTCAAAATGAGATACTTATTCGAATATCATAAGAGTAATGTTTTTAAAGAACTAAAACCAGAAGTGAGGGAGCAGTAACCCAAGATAATTTTGCTGAATTGAGTATCAGAATATCATAGGTTTGAAACCCAATTTATGGAAGATGTTAGCCACCCAGACATTGTAAAAATATATATATATATATATATATATATATAATAATAATTCAAACAACAAAAGGTCCCATAAAGAAGGGGCAAAATGGTACATGTATTTATTCAACCGACCTTTTTATAATCAGCATCAGGTTCATCTGTGTGGCATTGAAGAACATCACCACTTGCAGCTCGACTGATCTAACCATTTCTCCCCAGCTCGAGTGTATCTATTACAACATATAGCTCTTAGCAGCAACTTCTCAACATCAATGCAACTCTGATCGAGGGAAAATTCTGTCTCCTTGCCAGTAAGTGGATCAATGACAAATGTGACGTTAATACACTTAATCTGCAGATCTGTCCCTGCCCTGGTTCAGTTTTTATAAATGGGTAAGATCCTGAGTCAGATGTACCAAATTTTTTTAGCAAAATCTGACCAGTATAAAATTTTTAGTCCAGGAGTTCGTAGACCAGTTGAATTGAGTCATGGAACTTGTAGTCCCCCCTTGTCTCATGCTACAATCAGACATGAGCTCAAACCGAATAGCATTTTTCCATCTGCCTTGCCTAAAAGCTTGAACTTGACTGATGACAGTGTCCATAACGAGTGCAATACAAAGCTCATGGAGAAGAGAGTATAAAGTAATCAACGGATTTTCTGCAGCAGCCAAATCGTCTCCAAGAACATGCCGTCACAATTCTTCCAGTTTCACAAGCCCACTCCTCTCCCCAACAAGCAACTCCAAATGCAATATCCTCCACATTGATAACCAAGAGTCACTAAAACCTTAAATTCCCCATCCACACGAAGCAATGCAGTACCATCCAGTACTTTTGACATCAGAAATTTCTTTCGGGAGTGAAACTTCATTAATTTACACCATACAAGGGTGTCTAGCTTCTTCAATGCTGATCCTCAGTTAACGTACTCTGAATACCCACATCTTCTATACATTTCGGTAAATGCTGGCAAGTTCCTACAAGGAGGACTTCAATAGCAGATGGAACATCATAGACAGGAGCACGAGCTTACTGCAGCCCCTCGTGCATGAAAAACTGGAATCTGCAGCTGGGTGAAACATGTATCATGACTTGATGCAAGTCCATGACAATACTGTATCAAAGGAACCTGCAGCTAAAAAAGCAGGGAAATACAAGAGAATATGTCGCTAAAAGCTATGACTGCTTATATATATATATGTATGTATGTATATATATATATATATATTTTAAATAATTATGCAACTGCTAAGATTCCTAGATGAGATTGGCTTCACACAAATTAGCAAGTGTTATAACAATAATTCACAAATATCAAATAAAACAACTTACAACTTGGTATCTGTTTCCTCTTTATCTTTTTTTGGTATGTCCGTTCCTGAAGATAGAACACTCGCATTCCAAAATACTAAATTTAATAATCCTAAAAATTTATTCTTACTTATATCCTCAAATTTTGTTATAAGAGAAAATTAATAAGAAAAGAACAACAGAAATCAAGATATCAACATAAATTAGTGTATTTAGTTCAATGTTTTTGCATGTTTCATTCCAATATAATAAACATTTTAAACTACATGGACAAGCAATTCAGTGGCTTTGCTACTATCACAAAATGGAACATGCATGCAAGCAGCATTGACTCCTACTTAGCACTTTTTTCAGGAAGTGATATACCACAAACTGACCAACCAATCTCCACGTGACACGTGTACCTACAGACCATCCATAGCTTGGCCGTGCAGAACAGGTTAATTATTCAGAACAGGCTTCTGCACTTATCCTCCAGAACTCACAGGACTGTGCGTCTACCTCCAGAGCACTCCCTATGGTTCAGAGCTCACCACCGCCTTAACATCCTGCCGAGCAGAGGATAAGGAAACAGTCTTCAACAAGGAAACTGCCACTCACGGATATCTCTCAAGCGCAGTGTCAAACACGGTAACTGCCATTCTCCGATGATCAAATCCCTATATTCATGGCTCCAAATCCTAATCAACTAAGGATTCACAAAGCCTATAAATTAAACCCTAAGGTACGTTATTATGTTCATGCTCATTCTTTAGCTTACATTACTATCTTTCAATTCACTTTTATTGACTTAAGCATCGGAACGGCTACCGCCGGAGCCAATCCAATGGCCCTCTGATCATGTTTTGAGTGTTCCTCAGGCGACAGAGCTTGGAGTCCGCAGCAGTCCTCACAAGAGCCAAAAAGTGCAGCATCAGTTTGGCGCCGTCTGTGGGAACGACAATCACCAAGTGCTTTACTTACACAAAAACTCACTCTCTTTTTTACAAAAGGATTATGGCTCCCAATTTTCGCCAAAGAAAGAACGCTCAAAATCCTCAAGACCCTCAACCCCGGCTGCCAGCCGGACGGGGAAGATGACGAACCACTGATCCCGTACTGCAAGAGCTTGATCAAGTTAAGCGACAGAATCAGTTGATGTAAGAGCAACTTCTAGCCATGTCTAGAACTCTGGTGATGCTTACCCAGAATCATGGAACTAATCCTCAGAATCCACCTGTCAACGCGACTACTCAAAAGGCATAACCTCCTACTACTACTCACATTAATGGAGATCCCTAGCCATCGACAACCGCAGGCAGAGGGATACCAGCCTTCATTCTAGAAGTTCATTATCGAAGCACCACAAGGGCTCCAATCACTGGGGCTTCGGGAGTAAATCCAGCACCACAAGAGTCTCAACCTCAAGTAGCTCCTGCACCTCCAGTTCAGGAGGATCAAAGTAAACCCCCGGCCTTGGGTCAGGATTATCCAGTCCATATAGGCCCTGAAGCTGCAAGGCTAGACTAGCAGCAACCAATCTTGCCCAAGGCCCCACAAAGAGCTGAAGAAGTTGCGAACTCTATGGATCGCACCATGGCTAGGAAGGGAGTTCAAGTCCCTCTAGAGCAGGACGAGCTAGCAAGGCTACTCGGAAGGCTAGCCACACCGTTCACCCCTATCATAATGACAGAGGAGAGGCCCAAGAAGTTCAGTCCCGAAATTCACTCTTTATGATGGGATTGGGGACCTTGGGGACCACCTTTCCCATTACCAGCACACTATTGCCTTACATGGGGCTTCAGATGCCTTTATGTGCCGCACCTTCATAACCAGCCTCACTGGCACAGCTTTGAAGTGGTTTCACCACCTTCCACCAAACTCAGTCACCAGTTTCTATGAGCTCGGAAGGCGATTCCTTGACAGGTTCATGACCAACAGAAGGCTGAGGAAGGGTCCTGAGTTCTTGTTGAATGTGAAACAGACCAAGGAGTAGTCTCTCAGAGAGTACATTGCGCATTTCAATACCGAACTCATTGAGATTACAGACTGCAGTTCGAGCTTCCTCATGGTTGCCCTGACCTCTGGGATTGCCCAGGGAGGTTTCAGGGACTTCCTAACAAAGAGTCCTCTTGTCGACATGGCAGCCCTTATGGATAGGGCCAGGAAATACATAAATATGGAGGAAGCGAAAAATACCTCCCAGAAGTCTAAGGAGCAAGCTCAGAAGGATGACATAAAGAAGGATGACTAGAAAAAGGATGATCAAAAGAGGGAACCTAGTACAGCCAGGATGTAACAACCTGAAAATTTTTTTTTTTTTAATAAAATCTTCAAGTTGTTAGTATTATTTTTTTTTTTTATTATTATTATTATTATTATTAGTATTATTATGATGATGTATGTATATATGTGTATGTATATATACATATAGTTTAAAATTAAATTGTGTGTGTATGTGTGTACGGTTGTGTGTGGGTGTGTGTAGATTGAGTGTGTTACACTCAATGAGGAGTGGGGGATGGAGTGTGTGAGTGGAGTTGTGTGTGGCAGTGGGGTTGCCAGAGAGTGGGTCGGATTTAGAGAGAGAGATATAGAGAGAAAATAAAGGGAGTGGTCTCGGGTGGAAAAGAAGAGAAGGAAAGAAAGAGAAAGAAGAGAGAAACAGAGAGAGAGAGAGTTCTAGACCGTGAAGGAGGAGAGGAGGCTCGAGGAGGAACCAGAAAGGTGGAAGTGGGCACGGCTAGAGAGAGAAACGGCCAAGAAAACTTGTAAGTGGGTCACTTCTGTTTCGATTTATTTTAGAGCATTTCAATTGATTTAAATTATAGAACCTTGTAGAGCATAGTGTGAGGATTAAAACGCAACAAAAATGATAGAAAACGGTTGAGAAACGAGGGAGAAAAATGGAGGTGCAGGTCACGGCCGTGGGGGAAAAATCTGGGTTTTCACCGTGATTGGAAGCTTCAAAACAATATTAAAATGCTCCAAAAACGTTTTAGAATAGTTTGGGATTGAAAGGGGCTTCGAAAACGCCATAAAAATCAAGTTTAAAAACTTGATTTTTCTGAAATTCCGGCGACGTCGCCGGAGAAGACGACCGGAGGTCGCCGGAACCCTACCGGAAAAGCGGGGGGGGAGATGGGCACTGTGCGGGTCGGGTCGGGTCGGTTCGGGTCGGGTCGGGCTTGGGGCTGACCCGCCCCTGCCACGTGTCGCCCACTGGTTTTAAATTAAAAACTAATTGGGGGCGTTTGGTTACAGAGATAAGAAATTAAAAGATTTTAAATTGAAATAGGAACAGGGATATCCTATCCCTGTTCTGGATAAGCCCTGTTTGGTTAACCTAATTTAGAATAACAAATTAAACTAGTTTTAATTTGGACCTTTTTGAAATTTGAACCTTTAAGAATTTGAACCTTTTGAAATTGAACCTTGACCTGAACTTTCAGAAATTACGAATTGACCCCCCCAACTATTAGAAATCACACTTTGACCCACCTGATTAAAATATTAATAAAATATTAATGAAATTAATTAATTAATTATTTAATTTAATTAATTTAATTAATTAAATATTCAAATAAATTCCGGAGTCCAAATGGGACAAGTCATTAGTGTATTTTGACTATCTCGGCCATTCTGAGACCAATGGTGAGGTCCGTTTTACGAGACGGGGTCCCGAAAAATAAAAGACACGTAGCAACGTGTAAAATTACCAAAATACCCCTGAATTGAAATACAATCAAATGAATTCCGAATTAGGTAAACAAATAGTGGAATTTTATTATCTCGAACATTCCGGACTCAACCGTGGAGTCCAATTTGTGAAAAGAGATCACGAAATGTAAGGACCCGTGTAAAGTGCAAAATGACTGTTTTGCCCTTTTTGACCCAGATGCCCAAATTGAATTCTACGAAAGCCTAAACTTATTTTCTTCAACGTCCCGGATTCAACAGTAGAGTTTAATTTAGCAAAGTAGAAGCTTATAAGATAAAGACGTAAAATTTGATGAATAGCATAATTCAAGTGACGATTAAACTGAGTTTCATGTTATGAATTTTAGGGACACGGAAAGGCAAGGAGAAGGTGACTTGACCTTCAGTGTTCTTACGGTGGTTTCACTTGACTACGAGTATACCTTTCTGGTTTGAGATCGATTACCAGGTACGATATATTGTGCTAAGTAAGAAATAGAATTGAGATTAGGAATGCTTGCTTTGCTGTGTAAATTGTTCACATGTTTGCCCGAGTGTTCACATGTTTACGTGCTATGTGCTATCTTGTTTAGTTGAATGACGATTATGAGTATATCGCATGTATTAACGTGGTGTGTGAATTATCTGCTTGAAGAACTGTCGATGTTATGAATTGTACACTTGAAAGCATATTTTATGTATGACTGAAATGTATCATTGGGATTGCATTATGACATGATGAGATTAGTGCATATTGACATGGTGTAATTCCTTGGGCATGGCGTGGGTAAGCACTTGGTGCTTTGCATTATGAGGGTGCAGATCCTGTGGTGAAAAACCCAAAATCGGCCATTAGGTACTTGCGAGCCTGACGGATTCCGGACCGTGAAGCGAGACATAAGTGGCGGTACTCATGCCAGCGGAGAATGACCGTATCATGAGACATGGGTGGCATAGAGTTGCATGGGTGTGTCATGCATATTGCTCATATACTGTATACTGTCTATATACTGTCATCATGATATAAAATGCCATATAGAAATAACTGTACACTCGCACATGCCACGACCTTAGTTTTGTTTCTTGCATTAGCATTATATTGTACCAGCATGTTGAGCTGACCCCTTTAGTGGGGCAAACATTTCAGATGATGTTCCAGCTGTGCGGGATATAGAGATGGTCTGATTGAGGATTATATTGGGCCCGATGGGCGCTTTTGATATTTTGTAAGGGCATAAGCCCGAGACTGTATTTCATTTTGAATGTGGTGAACCAACGGACCAGACTTTATGTATGTATTAGAATTGTGTACGGAATGTATGAGAATGCCATTGTTATCTTTTATTTCTTTATTATTTTAATTTCCTTTGTTCCGTTACTCGCGCCTCGGGTTCGCTGGAATTCGGGGCGTGACACAGGAAAAGGGACAAAAGCCTAGAAAAAAAAGCAGTGCCTAGAGCTTCCTTTAATACTGCCCCAAGGGGATTCACCAGCTTCACTTCGCTAAATGCCTCCCTGAATCACATACTTCGGCAAGTTTGATCTCGGGAGAATCTAAGGTGGCTAGAACCGTTAAGAGGAGATCCAAACCTCCGAGATCAAACCAAGTACTGTGACTTCCACAAAGACCGTGGGCACACGACTAATACATGCCAGGCCCTCAAACATGAAATCAAGCAACTTATAAGGAAGGGTCGTCTGCAAGAATTCATCAGACAGGACGGAAGGCAGAACCCCCGCAATGAAAGACCCCAACAGGGGAGACCCGACCAAAGGCCCGACCAGAGACAGGAACAAAGGGAAGGACGGAATGAGCCTCACCGATAGAACAATGAGTGTCACACCCCGAATTCCAGCGAACCCGAGGCACGAGTAACGAGACAAAGGAAAATAAAATAATAAAGAAATAAAAGATAATAATAACATTCTCATACATTCTGTACACTGTTCTGATACATACATAGGTCTGGTCCACTTGCTTACAACATGTAAAATGAAATAAGGTCTTGGGCTTATGCCCTTATACAATATCAAAAACAAACGCCCCTTGGGCCTAACACAGCCCCTAGTCAGATCATCTCCACGTCTCGTACTGCTGGGACATCATCTGAAATGTTGCCCCACTAAAGGGGTCAGCTCAACATGCTGGTACAATATAATGCTAATACAAGAAACAAAACCAAGGTCGTGGCATGTGCAAGTGTACAATTATTTCTATATGGCATTCGATATCATGATGACAGGATATGAACAATGTATAGTATATAAGCAGTATGCGTGACACACCCATGTAACTCTATGCCCACCCATGTCTCATGATACGGTCCTTCCCCGTCGGCATGAGTACCTTGTATGTCTCGCTTCACGGTCCGGAATCCGTCAGGCTGGCAAGTACCTATTGGCCGATTTTGGGTTTTTCACCACAGGATCTGCACCCTCATAATGCAAGGCACCAAGTGCTTACCCACGCCATGTCCAAAGAATTTCACTATGCCAATATGCTCTGATCTCATCATGTCATGATGCATCTCATTCATATATAAAGCATGCCTTCAAATACACAATTCATAATATCAACAGTTCTTCAAAGCATATTATTCACACACTACACTAACACATGCAGTATATCCATAATCATCATACAACTCAACAAGATAGCACGTAGCACATAAACATGTGAACACTCAAGCAAACATGTGAACAATCAATGCAGCGAAGCAAGTACTCCTAATCTCAATTCTATTTCTTACTTAGCACAATATATCGTACCTGGTAATCGATCTCAAACCGGAAAAGTATACTCGTAGTAAAGTGGAACTACCGTAAGAATACCGAAGGTCAGGTCACCTTCTCTTTGCCTTTCCGTGTCCCTAAAATTCATAACACGAAACTCAGTTTAATTGTCACTTGAATTATGCTATTCATCAAATTTTATGTCTTTAATTCATAAGTTTCTATTTTACTAAATTAGACTCTACCATTGAGTCTGGAGCGTCGAAGGAAATAAGTTTAGGCTTTCGTAGAATTCAATTCGGACACCTGGGTTCAAAAGGGCAAAACAGTCATTTTGCACTTTACACGTGTCCTTACATTTCGTGACCTCTTTTCACAAATCGGACTCTACGGTTGAGTCCGGAATGTTCGAGATAACAAAGTTTCACTATTTGTTTACCTAATTCGGAGTTCGTTTGACTGTACTTTAATTCAGGGGCATTTTGGTAATTTTACATGTCACTACGGGTCTTTTATTTTTTGGGACCCCGTCTCGTAAAACGGACCTCGCCATTGGCCTCAGAATGGCCGAGATAGTCAAAATACACTAATGACTTGTCCCATTTGGACTCCGGGATATTTTTGAATATTTAAATAATTAAATTAATTTAATTAATTAATTAATTAATTAATTTAATTAATATTTTATTGATAATTTAATCAGGTGGGTCAAAGTGTAATTTCTAACAGTTGGGGGGTCAATCTGTAATTTCTGAAAGTTTCAGGGTTAAGGTTCAAATTCTAAAAGGTTCAAATTCCAAAAGGTTCAAATTCCAAAAGGTCCAAATTAAAACTAGTTTAATTTGTCATTCTAAATCAGGTTAACCAAACAGGGGATAGGGCTAAAACTGGGATAGGATATCCCTGTCTCTAATTCAATTTTTCCAATTTCAATTTCTCATCCCCGTTGCCAAACACCCCCATTCCCCTTTTTAATTTAAAACACATGGCGACACGTGGCAGGGGCGGTCCACACCCGCCCGAACCGGACCCGAACCGACCCGACCCGGACCCGGACAGACCCCCCCTTCTTCCCCGATTTTCCGGTGACGCCCAGTAGGGTTCCGGCGCCTCCTCCGGCGCCGGCGATCGATTTCCGGCGGCTTTTTCATGTTTTCTAAATGCCATCTTCTAGAGTTTTTCAAGTAGGTTTCACTCCCATCTTCCATTTTTAGTTTAGACCAACGGATTTTCACGAAATAGGGCTCAAAGGCCCATGGCCGAATCTCCGGCCAGCTGAATATCTTCACTTTTTCACTCGGTTGTTCACGGTTTTCCATCATTTCTTTCTCATTTCATTTTCTGCACCTATGAGGGTTATTTCTATCTCATTAGATTCAAGCTTTGTACATAAAATGCTAATCCAACCCCCCCATGACCGTGACCTGCAAACCCCTTTTTCTCCCCCATTTTTCAACCATTTTCCTTCATTCTTTTTGCAAAACAATCCTCACAACATACACTTTAAAACCCTATGCATCAAATAAATCATCATGCCTTAAAAAAAATAAAACAGAAGGGTTGCACTTACGGATTTTCTGAGCTTTCTCTCTCTAGCCGTGCCTTCTTTCACCCTCTTGCTCTGAGCTCGAACCAAGCTTCAAACTCT
The DNA here is from genome assembly GCA_008638375.1 of Nyssa sinensis. Taxonomy (NCBI): domain Eukaryota; kingdom Viridiplantae; phylum Streptophyta; class Magnoliopsida; order Cornales; family Nyssaceae; genus Nyssa; species Nyssa sinensis. The sequence continues at coordinate 19,525,946 of CM018033.1, read as the reverse complement.
CTCTCAGAGCTCTATTTTCTCTTCCTCTTTTCTGTTTCTTTCCTTCTCTTTTCTCTTCTTCCCACCCGAGACCACCTTATGCATCACAACTCAATCTCACACGTCTCTCTCTCTCTGACCTCTATCACTCTATATCAGCCACCTTCCTTCCCCCAAAATGCAGCTTTGCATTTAATGCAAAGCTGCTCTACTCTAGCATATATATATATATATATATATATATATATATATATATATAGCTCACTTCTCTCACACACTAGACACACACCAAACACACACACCCAGCCGACACTACACACCTCACACACTCTGCCAAATGCATCCTCCCACACATCCATATACACATGCCCATATACATGCACACATTACCCAATTTAATTAAATATATATATATGTATACATCCATGTATATATATATATATCATGCACATCATATACATACTTCCATCCATCATAATAATAATAATAATAATAATAATAGCAAAAATTTTAAATTAACCAAGAATAATAAAAAAAAATTTTTTTTTTTCATGTCGTAACAATGAGGTTACTTTTGTCCTACATGCAGACACCCCGACGACAGAAACTTCCAACAGGGCAAGAAAACGTTATGTTCGGGAGGCCAGAACTACTCCCAACATCTTATCGATCTCCCATATTGAAAAAAGACTGAAACCAGTACCTGAGATCCAATTCTCGGATCAAGATCTTTCAGGGATACACTGTCCTCATAGTGATGCCCTCGTCATCTCTTTCAAAATTTCCAACTTCGAGACCCGAAGAGTCCTGGTGGACACTAGGAGCTCTGCAAATGTCTTATTCTACGAGCCCCTTAAACTAATGAAGCTTAATTCCAATGACATCAAACCCACAGCCGTGATCATAGCAGGGTTTGATGGGAATCTCAACACTCCACTGGGAAGGATTGACCTCCCTATTACGGTAGGAAAGGAAGATGGACAAAAGACTACCGTGATAGAATACATGGTTCTGAATGCCAAGGCCTCTTACAATGTCATAATTAGGAGACCCTGGCTACATCAGATGGGAGCAGTCACTTCAACCCTCCACCAATGTCTAAAGTACGTCCACAATCAGGCTGTCTATTCTATCAGAGGGTGCCAACTGACTTCTAGAGAGTTTCATGCTTTCGCTCTCAAGGAAAAGGCTCCCAAATAGCAATTACTGCATGCTTGTGAGTGCGTGGATCCAGTCCTCACCCACCATCACGAGATCGAAGACTGGCCTTCCAGAATTGACGAGCCACTAAGCCCTAGAGGAAGGGATAGCAGGGCCAGGCCCATTGGCGACCCCGTTAAAGTACTAGTAAGCTTGGAATCACAAGGGCACTATCTACAGATAGGTCCAGACCTAACACTTGCCGAGCGGAATGAGATGATAGAATTTTTGAAAGACAACCTCTTAGTGTTTGCTTGGGAAACAAATGACATGGAGGGCATAGATCCAGAACTAATCACTCACAGACTAATGGTGGATCCAGACCGCCCATCTGTGAGACAGAAAAGAAGGCCACTCACTCCAGAGTGGCACCAAGTCATCAATGAGGAAGTCGAAAGGCTGTTTGAGGCCAAGATGATACGAGAAGTATTCTACCCGAAGTGGTTAGCCAATACCGTTCTGGTTAAGAAGAAGAATGGCAAATGGAGAGTCTGTGTCGACTATACAGACCTCAATAAAGCTTGCCCCAAAGATAATTTTCCTCTTCCGAGGATAGACCAGCTAGTTGACGCTACTACAGGGCATGAACTCATGAGTTTCATGGATGCCTACTTAGGATATAACCAAATACAGATGTACCCTCCAGACTAGGAGAAGACAACATTTATAACCGAACGAGGTCTCTATTGCTACAGGGTGATGCCGTTTGGATTAAAGAATGTTGGGGCCACATACCAACGTCTGGTCAACAAGATGTTTAGCGCTCTGATCGGCAGCACTATGGAGGTTTACATTGTTGACATGCTGGTCAAAAGCCTGCGAAAGAGAAGCCACCTCCAGCATTTAGCTCAAACATTCGACATCCTCAAGCAACATAAGATGAAATTAAATCCCTCAAAGTGCACCTTTGGTGTAACCAGAGGAAAATTCTTGGGGTACATTGTCTCCCAAAGGCGCATCGAAGCAGACCCCACTCAAATCAAGGCTTTGATCAGGCTGGAGTCACCAAAGACCAAGAAAGACATCCAAGCTCTAAATGGCAGAATCGCTGCTCTGAGCAGATTCATCTCCAAATCCACTGATCGCTGCTTACCGTTCTTTAAAGCTCTAAAGGGTAACAAAGCTTTACAATGGACAGAAGACTGTGAAAAAGCATTTCAAGAACTAAAGGTATACCTAACTTCACCTGAACTACTGTCAAAACCAGTCCAAGGTGAAAAATTACTTCTCTATCTTATTGTCTCTGAAAATACTGTCAGTTCGGTACTAGTTAGACAGCACAGAGGAATCCAGAAACCTATATTTTATATCAGCAGGGCACTGTTAGATACAGAGAAAAAGTACCCTGAGATTGAAAAACTGGCCCTTGCGCTGATAGTATTTGCTCGGAAACTCCAGCCTTATTTCCAAGCTCATCCTATTGAAATCCCAACTGCCTACACTTTAAAATCAGTACTAAGGAAACCTGAAGTCTTAGGGCGGTTAGTCAAATGGTCAGTGGAGTTAGGGGAGTTCGACATAACCTATATCCCACGGATCTCAATTAAAGAACAAGCTCTAGCCGATTTTGTTGCTGAGTTCACTCCGGCACTACAGAGCAGGGCATAACTTTGTGAAAGTTGGGGAACATGGCAGCTTTATACCGACGGGTCTTCCACGGATCCTGGTTCAGGTGTTGGATTAGTATTGCTATCCCCTGACGGGCTTGTGGCAGAAAATGCGGTCAATCTTGGATTCAAAGCCTCTAACAATGAAGCAAAGTACGAAGCCCTTATCCTTGGCATGAAACTAGCACTGAAATGTGAAGCTTGGGAACTTGAAGTCTTCTCAGACTCCCAATTGGTGGTTAGCCAAATCCTGGGGGAGTTCGTTATCAAGGATGACAGGATGCTTCGATATTCAGAACTGGTAAACTCATTGAAACGCTCATTCCAAACATTCTCCATCCAAAAAATAGAAAGAGGCCAGAACTGTAGAGCTGATGCTTTGGCAAGCATGGCATCCCACTTGAAGTCAGAAGAGGACTTTACGATAAAAATCTCCCATCAGCCAAATCCGAGCATAGAGGAGGCCCAAGTTGCCCAAGTTATTGAACAACCTCAAAATTGGATGACCCCTATCTTCCAGTACTTGGAAGGAGGACTCCTCCCAGAAGACAAAAAACAAAGCCAGAAGAGTCCGAATTAGGGCGGCTCGGTACCTAATCCTGAATGGTAAGCTATACAGAAGATCCTATTCACAACCCTTGCTACGATGTTTGACTCAAGAAGAGTCTCAATACGTCTTAGCAGAGATACACGAAGGAATTTGTGGAAACCATAATAGAGACAGAACCATAGCCCACCGAGCTTTGACACAAGGCTACTACTGGCCTAGTATGCTGAGGCAGGCCAAGGAATACGCCCGAAAGTGCGATAAATGCCAACGGTTCACTCTCTACCAACACCGGCCCCACCATGAGCTCATTCCCATCGTCAGCCCTTGGCCCTTTGCTCAATGGGGGTGGATATCATAGGCCCATTGCCTAAAGCCACATCGAACAAGAAATATCTACTAGTGGCCATTGACTACTTCTTCAAATGGGCAGAAGTAGAGCCTCTAACACATATTACAAATAAGGAAGTTAAGAATTTCACTTGGAAGAACATTGTTTGCAGGTTCGGCATACCACGGGTAATCGTCTCCGACAACGGTACATAATTTGCTGGCAAAGTTTTCAATAAATTCTACCAAGATTTGTGTATCTGTCAACATTTTTCCTCTCTTGGCCATCCCCAAGCTAACGGGCAAATAGAGGTCACCAACCGAACAATACTTGATGCCCTTAAAAAGAGGTTGGAAGAAGCCAAGGGAAGATGGGTTGAAAAGCTCCCTAGTGTACTCTGGGCTTACAGAACAACTAAAAGGACGCCGACCTCTGAAACTCCTTTTTCACTTGCTTACGGTACCGAAGCAGTGATTCTTGTCGAGATCGGTATGCCCACTCTAAGGACTGAAGCTTTCAGTCAAGAGGTCAACGATCAGCAGCTTGCAGAAAATTTGGTTAAAGAAAGGAGGGATCAAGCCAAGATCAGGATAGAGGCATATCAGCATAGAATGGCTGACAATTCTAAGGTGGGATTAAAGCCCATCAGCTTTCGAGTTGGAGATCTTGTCTTAAGAAAGGTATTTTCGAACACCAAAGATCCCACCATGGGAAAGTTATCACCAAACTGGGAGGGTCCCTACAGAGTAACAAAGATTGTTAGACCTACCACTTACTAGTTAGAAGACATGGATGGGAAACCTGTTCCCAGACCTTGGAATATAGAACACTTACGAAAGTATTATCAATAAAGAATTTTTCTTTCTTCAAAAATCTCCATGAAGTGCTCTCTATCAAAATGTATAGACCTCGTGTCTGGACCATCAAAATGTACAGACCTCGTGTCTGGTTCATCAAAATGTACAGACTTTATGTCTGGTCCAACTAAATGTAGAGACCTCATGTCTGGTTCATCAAAATGTATAGACCTCATGTCTGGTCCATCAAAATGTACAGACGTCATGTCTGGTCCAACTAAATGTACAGACTTCATGTCTGGTCCAACCAAATGTACAGACCTCGTGTCTGGTCCATCAAAATGTACAGACCTTGTGTCTGGTCCATCAAAATGTAAAGACTTCATGTCTGGTGCAACTAAATGTACAGACCTCGTGTTTGGTCCATCAAAATGTACAAACTTCATGTCTGGTCCAACTAAATGTACAGACTTCATGTCTGGTCCAACCAAATGTATGGACCTCGTTCTGGTCCATCAAAATGTACAGACCTCATGTCTGGTCCATCAAAATGTACAGACTTCATGCCTGGTCCATCAAAATGTACAGACCTCGTGTATGGTCCAACTAAATATACAGACCTTCTGGTCTGGTCCACTAAATGTACAGGCCTTCTGGTCTGGTCCACCTAATAAGCAAAACTTCTGGTCAATTACAAAATACTTGGTTATCTCTAAGGCTTGATTCGACTACCTTGTTACATGGTTACAGATATCCTTTGGTCAGAAGCCCATTCTGGCCAAATAAATTTTGTTAAGTTCTTAAGTTCTAGAGATTTGTTCCTAGAACAAAGGTTCTGATTTGTTCGAATACAATCAGTCCAGTTATTATTACAAGTCTTTCGGCTCAGCAGACAGCTCGCTTCTACCAAACTTGCTGACCAAGTTATTCAAGTTCTGATTCAACCGCTTAGTCTAAGTGTCTACTTTGACCTTCATACTTCATTCTAACTATGGGAAGCATAACTGTTGTTACATTGTCTTCACAAAACTTGCTCAAAATTATTGCAAGTTACGTCACTCAAGAGGCGGCTCTTCAGAATTGATAACTTTGCACGAGTCTGAAGGCTTAAAGCCCATCTATACACTACGGAGCAGGGGGACTTGGGACAATACTTGGTCAACTTGGTATTCGCTCAACATTTGCAAATGTTACAATTTGGAAGGTCCTTGTTTAGAACCTACTCAGGGCACGGATGTTACACCGTCCGGCCCACTACCAATGTATGCAAGAAAAATAGTTTTTATGGCAGTTAGCGACAAGTGCTCTAAAAAATGTGCAAGTTCTGGAAGAATATAAACAACATTGACAAAAGGTAAAAATACACTAGAATTAAAGAAAAATGTTCAGTCTTATTGATAATCCGGAAGAAGTTACATCAAGCTCAGAATGCCTACACAAAACAAGGTACAGAAGCAAAAAAGAAACCATATATGGTACATCTTAATCAGACAAAAGGTCGTCGATCTGCTTCACTTCATCATCACTATCTGCAGCCCCCCATTTGAAAGGAAGGAACCTTGAGCCCTAGGCCCTTATCATTAGTATGAACAAAGGATAAGGGCTCTAAGTTTCATGACACCTTCATTCTCCTCAAATTCAGCATGGCACCTTGGCTAGCTTGTGCAAGGGTCTCTACTAAGAACAGAATGAGAGAATGCACCCCATCATTATCTTCATCATCAACAATCCAAGCCTTGGTTGAATCAAGGAGGGATCCCCTCCAAGTAGAGAAGTCCTGTTTGGATGCCAAGATGGACAAGAGGCCCACCACCTCCGCTGACTTGACCTTGGTAACAAAGGAAAAATACTGTACTGTTCCCAGCCACAATTTAGTCACAACCGACTTGGATTGAAAATTGTCAATCATCTCCGAACCCTTGATGGCAACAAAGCCCTGAATAGATTATCGAGGTACACAAATCAGTAAAACAGAAAACACATACACAAATGTACATACATACATATATATATATATGTATATGTATGTAGCGCTTTCAACAGGCGCGCTGATTGAAATTGAAATGACAAAATAAGAGGAAAAATAAAGAAGTCAAGCCTGAACAGTGGCAACATAGGGAAGCTTCTGACGGCGACGGCATCTACGAAAACTTCGTTCACTTTGGCACAGTGACATCTTAAAAGAAAAAGGATGGGGAATGGGCGCAAAGTTTACCATCCTCTCGCATATATAGACACCTAAAAACCACAAGACTGCCTAGTCAAACCGTCGCGACGGTTGGGGTGGCTTCGAAAGCCCAAACGACGAAGCAGATCATTAAATGACGCACCAACGGTCGTCTTGGAATATGAAGAGACATAACACGTGGCCTCTCTGAAAGTCCCAACCTTAGTTACGCGTCTATCTCAAACTAAGACTTGGGGGGGAGTAGCTGATATACCACAAACTAACCAACCAATTTCCACATGACACGTGTACCTACAGACCATCCATAGCTTGGCCGTGCAGAACAGGCTAATTATTCAGAATAGGCTTTTGCACTTATCCTTCAGAACTCACAAGACTATGCGCCTACCTCTAGAGCACTCCCTATGGTTCAGAGCTCACCACCGCCTTAACATCCTGCCGAGCAGAGGATAAGGAAACAGTCTTCAACAAGGAAACTACCACTCACGCATATCTCTCAAGCGCAGTATCAAACACGGTAATTGCCATTCTCTGACGATCAAATCCCTATGTTCATGGCTCCAAATCCTAATCAACTAAGGATTCACAAAGCCTATAAATTAAACCCTAAGGTACGCTATTATGTTCATGCTCATTCTTTAGCTTACATTACTGTCTTTTAATTCAGTTTTATTGACTTAAGCATCGGAGCGGCTACCGCCGGAGCCAATCCAGTGGCCCTCTGATCATCTTTTGAGTGTTCCTCAAGCGACGAAGCTTGGAGTCCGAAGTAGTCCTCACAAGAGCCAAAAAGTGCAGCATCAGGAAGTATTAGAACTAGCTAGAGTAAATTTAGCAAGTTTACTTTTTGTTAGATTGTTTTGTAATTTTCAACTACGAAAACTTATATATAGTGTTGTTTGGTGTTTGTCACGACCCGAAACCCACCCTATGCGGATCTCGTATCGTGGGGCCGACCCAATGGCCGTCCCTACTTTTTCCATTCTTTTACCAATGATAACAGTAAATAATATAAACATGACATTAAAGTGCGGAAGCTTTATTACAATTATTGTTCAAAGACTAAACTTCAACTAACAATAAACTGATCCTAAACCACTCTTAGGTGGTGAGTACATGGGAGAGACTTCATTCATTACTACTATGCTCCTCAACTGTCTCCTTAAGCTCCTGATCTCCTACTGTGGTTCTGTAACTTTCTCACCTGAAAAATTTAGTAAGGGGTGAGCTACAAACTCAGTAAGTAGAAGCCTATCCCCAATACGGGTGGGGATGACATAAATGAATACAAGTCAAGGTAACATGATAGCCAGTCATGATAACGATTCCAATCAACTGTAAAGTGCCACAATGGCCAATGAGTGACAAGGTACAATAACAGTCAAGAGTAACCAATGAATGACAACGTACAATAACCGTCAAGAGTAACAGTGTAGCATGAATATAGAATAGGCTCGATGAACACAATCAACATAAATACTGCCACAATGAAACGGTCACAGTCAAGTCCAATGAATCAAACCAATCAACATAGAACAATATCAATTAACATGGATGATGCCTTTACTCTGTTCAGGGTTTGGCAGACCCTCGGTCTTTTGGGGCCCGGCATACCCCCCATTAACATAAATGCATATAAAATGCCCATTTTCCTTAATGCGTAAAAACGCCATAATTGCCATATGTCCTTTTTGACCCGTAGGTCCCATAAATTGACCCGTAGGTCCCAGTCAATCAGATAGCATCAGATAGGTAGTGTGACTGAGCACAAAACCCGGCACTTAACATAAATTAAGATTCTATAGTATTCCATATGAATGTACAAAACATGGAACATCATAACATAACATACAGTAAATGGATATCAATGAAATGAATCAGTCATGCAACATCAACCAATAGGCATCCACCAGGTAGAACAATATCCATGGTGGGAAACAATGATAGTGAATACATATATAAGTACAAGGTTGGCAGTAATGAAAAGAACGTGGCTTGGAAACCACGTATCAAAGATAGGAATCCACTTACCTCATCAACGTCTTAATATCCCGTGACTTTCTCTTTTCCTTTTGACTTGCCTATAAATCAATAAACACGTTTCAGCTTTCATATCATTTACCGAATTTATGCCTCGTTATTCTAAATACCTCCCTTACTAATTTATGTTTTACGATTTCCATTTTAAACTTAATTTACCCAAGGGCAAAATGGTCATTTACGTGTTTCTACTTTTTGGGTTCTGTTTTCATAATTTGGACATCACCGTTGAGTCCAGTAGGTTTGAATTAATAAAAATTCACTATTTACTTAACTAAATCGGAGTCCGTTTGACTTACCTTTGACGTAGGGGCATTTTGGTCATTTTGGCATTCTACGGTTATTTTATTTTTTCGGGACTCCGTCTCGTAAAACGGACCTCACTATTAAATTCAGAGGGTCCAAAATAATAAGTTTTCATTATTCGTTCTACTAATTTAGTCGTCAAAATTAAATTTAAAATTTATTAATTTAAATCATTTATTTAAATTAATTAATATGAATAATACATATCGTATTTGAGCCCAAACAGACCACATGTGCCTTGGTGGCACTGTGGCTAAGCTTCTCACCTTTTCCCCTTTGGTCACAGGTTCAATTCCCTGCCCATACCAATTTTTCCATTCCCTGTTATTACATTTTTAATTCTCTTTTTTTTTTTTTGTTCAAGTTTAACCCAACCATTGGATAGCTCTCCTTTCTAACCAAACACTATCTAAACTCAAATTTAAAAATTTACACATGAAGTACAAGTGTTGGGCAGTCATCTGAATGGGTGGGTCGGGTCAGACCCGACCCGGTTTGGCCAAAATAAAATCACAAAACCCCCAGCCGCACTACACCATTTCCGGCATGCTGGTCGTCTTCTCCGTCAACGGCGACTTGCCGGCGACGGATTTTCTTGCATTTTTCAGTGGGGTTCACACCTACAGATCATGGGCAACTCAAATCTATCCTCAGGTTTCCAATCGGAGTGCCGGAACACTCCCAAAATAAGGAAAACCGTCACTGCACAGGGCTGTGCAGTTTCCGGCAGCCCTGTTCTCCTTTATTTTTCTCACATTTTCTCTACTGTTTCAACACCAATTAATCCCTACAATGTTCCTACAACTTATACACATAAATCCTAAACATTCAAATAAATTTTCATGGATCAAAATTACAAAAACAGATTTGAAATCTTTCTCTGTAAATTCCAATTTTTCCTGCTAGTTTCCAGCTGCGTTTTCTTAATTCAATTTGCAATACAACCCAATTTACATGCTTTGGGAGATTCTACGTTCATATTCATGCTTTAGGAGATTCTAAATTCATATTCATGCTTAAAATGAAAACACAGAATCGATTTATCTCACCGTTCCAACGTGCGCAGTCCCGATCTCCCTGCCCGTTCCACTCTTCTTCGTTGTTTTCGTTCCTGTTTGGTTTTAAAACCCCTTCTCTTCTATTCTGGATTAATATTCTATACTCATTACTCATATACCAACTGAGAATTGTAAAGCAATCCAGAAATCAAATTACAGAGAGAATATCTTACCCCTTGCACCCTTGTCTCTGTTGCCCGTTTCCTCCTTCCTTTCTCTCTTCCTTTCCGTTTTTTTTTTCTTTTGTTTCCTTTTGATTCTAATGCAATGCCTGCTTATAAAAACCGCCCCTCACTTAATCTCTCTCTCTCTCTCCCGCGCCCTTCCAGTTCCTGCTCTTTAACTCCCCCATCCGTTTTTCTTCTTTTCTTGTTTTCTTCAGTTACATCACACACACACATCTCTATATATATATTTACACTTATATCTAGATAGACATATATATATATATATATATATATATTGTCCATATGTCCAAATTCTTATTTTTATTTCCTTCAAATCCTTGTTTTATTTATTTCTTTATTTATTTTAAATTTTGTTTCATTTCCTTTTAAATTTTATTTTTATTAGTAGTATTATTTTCTTTTTATTTCTCTAGTTATTTATTTATTTGTTTATTTTTATTATTATTCTTATTATTATTTTCTTATTATCGTTAGTCAATTGCCCTATCATTCATCCACATATTCCAATCATTGAAACTCAACCCATTTATTGCATTATCGTAGCATCAGGCCGTCTTGGCTCGGTTACAATGGGTCAGGGTATTACAGTGTTGCAATATCTTTAGTAAGAGGCTGCTCAATTGAAATTTAAGAACATTTTTTTGATATTATGATATCACTGCAAATACAAAAAGTTAAAAAAGAATTCTATGTATTTTTTGCAAGCATTGTACAAGCTGTGTATAGAGGCACAGGATTCTTGAAATCACACCCTTTTGAGTGGTGTTGAATATCAAATAATAATAAAATGGATTCGAGTGTAATAGGATTTTAAAATTATCATAATTTGGTAAAAAAAAAACAACTTAAAAAATTTTAAAATCTTAGTATTTTTTAGCTATAATCCCTTAATCCTCACAAAAAGAACACAACCTAATGCAAATTATGCTCTTAACTTAGTAGCTAGAGAGGAGACGCAACATGTAGAAAACCTTTACTTCCAAAAACCTGTTGATACGTCCTTTACTTATTTGTATCAAGAAAATCATTTTCTTAATCTTTGAGGCATTACTACCCACTTTTCACATTCCTATATATGATATTTGTACGTGACTTTCTTTAGTACAAGAAAATGGTATGATTGTTAATATACCATAAAGCGACAGACCAGCTACCATATGACATGTGTAACTACAAAGCTGTCAAAGCTCAGCCATCCAGAGCTATCAGGTCGGGAGCCCACACGTCCCTCAGTTTCACCTTCAGCTCAGAAGCTTTACAGAAGAGGGTTCCGATCTCATTGCCGCCTTAAACATCCTACCGAGTAAAGGATAAGAAAACAATCTTCAATAAGGAAACTGTTATTCATGAAGCGCAGTATTCAACTTGGTAACTGCCATTCTCCGATGATCAAATCCCTACTCTTACGACTCCAAATCCTAATCAACTAAGGAAATCCATAGCCTATAAATAAAACCCTAAGGTACGCAGTTACATTCATGCCGATTTAATTACATTCAATTAAAGTCTTTCAATACAGTTTATTGACTTAATCATCGGAGTGGCTACCACCGAAGCCAATCTAGTGGCCCTCTGATCTTTCTCTTTGAGTGTTCGGCAAGCGTAGGAGATTGGAGCCCACCAATCGGAAAAGTGCAGCATCAGTTTGGCGCCGTCTGTGGGAACGATAATCGTTTCTCACCAAGAGTTCCCTTCTTTACAAGCGAACTCGTAATCCTTCTTACCGGAGGATCATGGCTCCCAATCTCCATCCAATGAAGAACGCTCAAAATCCTCCAAACCGGCCTCCTGCCTAAAGAGGAAGGGGACAATCATCTGATCCCATGCAGCAGCAGCTCGACCAAGTCAAGCGATAGAATGAGTTGATGCAGGAACAGCTCCTCGCCATCTCCAAAACTTTGGTGATACTTACCTAGAACCGCAGGACCAACCCCTCAAATCCACCCGTTAATGAGACTGAGCCAAGGACACAGCCTCCTACTATGGGCGGAGGATCCCATGAAGAGACTCCCAGGGAACAACCAGTGTACCCCCGAGAAGCCACCCACTTTAGTGGAGACCCCCAATCATCAGCAGCCGCAGGTAGGAGGGTACCAGCCTTTATTCCAGACGTCCACTACCGGAGTACGACAAGGGTTCCAACCCCGGTGGCTTCAAGGGCAAATCCAATGTCGCAAGAGTTCCAACCTCAAGCAGCACCAATCCCCCCAACTCGGGAAGACCAAAATCATCTTCCTACTATAGGTCAGGGCCGTCCTGTCCATTCGGGCCTTGAAGTTGTGAGCCAAGACGCGCAGCAACTAATACTGCCTAGGGACCCACAGAGGGCTGAAGAGGTCGCGGACTCTATGGACCACACTATTGTTGTGAGAGGAGTTCACATGCCTTCCGAGCAGGACGAACTAGCCAGGTTGCTCGGAAGGCTCTCCACGCCATTTACCCTCGCGATTATGGCCGAAGATAGACTGAAGAAATTTTTTGTCACAAAATTCACTCTCTACGACGGGACTGGCGACCCTGGGGACCATCTCTCACACTATCAGCACACCATGGCGCTACATGGGGCCACTAACGCCTTCATGTGCCGAACATTCATCACCAGCCTTAAAGGGACTACTCTGAAGTGGTTCTACCACTTCCCTCCGAGCTCAGTCACCAACTTTTACGAGCTCGAAAGGAGATTCCTTGATCGGTTCATGACAAGTAGAAGGTTGAGGAAGGGCCCAGAGTTCTTGTTAAACATAAAACAGACCAAAGGGGAATCTCTCAGGGAGTAAATCGCACGCTTCAATGCCGAGCTCACTGAGATCATAGATTGCAGTCCAAGCTTTCTGGTTGCCGCCCTAACTTCTGGTCTTGCTCAAGGTGGCTTCCGGGATTCCCTAACAAAGAGCCCTCTTGCTAACATGGCCGCTTTCATGGAACGTGCTAGGAAATACATAAATCTGGAGGAAGCAAAAAACACCTCCTAAAAGATGAAAGAGAAAGCCCAGAAAGATGAGCTGAAGAGAGACTCCAGTGCTACCAAGAAGAAGGTGAGGAGCCCTAACAAAAGAACGGCACCCAAGGCTCCAGACAATATTGGCCCTGGAGGGTTTGCTACTTTCACTCCCTTGAATGCCTCTTTGGCTCACATACTTCAGCAGGTCCGAGCAAGCGAGAACCTGAAATGGCCAGAGCCGTTAAAGAGCAACACTAACAACAGAGACCAAAACAAGGAAAGGACGACTTCCATAAAGACCATGGGCATATGACTGATGGATGTATAGCCTTAAAGCATGAGATCGAGTAGCTCATAAGGAGAGGGCGACTGGCAAAGTTCGTCCGACAAGACGAGAGATAGAACCCCCGTAATGACAAACCACCGCCGAGGAGGCGGGAGCAGAGACCAGAGCAGAGGAATGAGCCCCAGCAGCATAACAATCAAGTTATCTTCGTCCTTCACTAGGACACCCCGGTCACCAGGACGTCTAATAGAGCAAGAAAGCGTTATGCTCGGAAGGCCAGAACTGCTCCCAGCCTCCTCCAGATCTCTGCTGTCGAAAAGAGGCTAAGGCCACTACCTGAGATCCAATTCACAGAGCAAGATCTTGCAGAGGTCCACTACCCTCATAGTGATGCCCTTGTTATATCTATTAAAATAGCCAATTTTGAGATTTAAATATTTTTGGTGGATACAAAACGCTCTGCAAATGTGTTATTGTACAAGCCCGTTAGACAGATGAAGCTTGGCTCCAATGACGTCAAGCCCACTGCCGCTATAATGGCAAGATTTGACAGAAACCTTAGTACCCCACTAGGGAGGATTGACCTGCCTACCACGGCAGGGGAGGGAGATGGACAGAAGACCACCATCTCAGAATATATGGTTCTGAACTCCAAGTCTCCCTATAATGTAATCATCGATAGGCCCTGGCTCCACCAAATGGGAGTGGTCACCTCGACCCTCCACCAATGCCTAAAGTATATGCAAAATATTGTTGTCTACTCCATTAGAGGATGTCAATCAACTGCTAGAGAATGTCATGCTCTTGTGCTCAAGGAGAAGACCTCCAAATAGCAATTACCACATGCTCATGAAGGTGTCGGTCCAGACCTTTCCCACCATCATAAGACAGAAGAATGTTCATCCAAGATTGATGAACCTTTAAGTCCTAGAGGAAGGAACAGCAGGGCCAAGCCCGTAGGTGACCCAATTAAGGTGCTGGTTAGCTCGAAAAAACAATGGCGTTACTTGCAAATCGGTCCGAACCTGACATCTGCCGAGCAAGAGGAGATGGTAGAATTCTTAAAGAACAACCTGTCAGTATTTGCCTGAGAGACGAAAGATATGGAGGGGATAGATCCAGACCTCATCATTTATAAATTGATGACAGATCCTGACCACCCTCCGGTCAAGCAGAAGAGGAGGACACTCGCTCTAGAGCGTCATCACATCATCAATGAGGAAGTTCGGAGGTTACTGGAGGCCAAGATGATACGAGAGGTATTTTACCCAAAATGGCTTGCCAACACTATCCTGGTCAAAAAGAAAAATGGCAAGTGGATAGTCTGTGTTGATTATATAGACCTCAATAAGGCTTGTCCCAAAGACAACTTTCCTCTCCCAAGGATTGACCAGCTAGTCGACGTAACAGCAGGGCATGAACTCATGAGCTTCATGGACGCCTACTCTAGATACAACCAGATCCAGATGTACCCACCAGACCAGAAAAAGATAGCATTCATTGCCGAACGAGGTCTCTATTGCTATAGAGCGATGTCGTTCGGACTAAAAAATGCTAGGGCAACATATCAACGTCTGGTCAATAAGATGTTCAGTTTTCTGATTGGCAGTACAATGGAGGTTTATATAGATGATATGCTGGTCAAAAGCCTACAGAAGAACAGCCACCTCCCGCACTTAGGTTGGACATTTGACATTCTGAAGCAACACAAGATGAAGTTGAATCCCTTGAAATGCACCTTGGGGTTACCAAGGGGAAGTTCTTGGGATACATTGTCTCTCAAAGAGGTATTGAAGCAGACTCTACTCAGATCAAAGCCTTGATTGAGCTAGAATCACCAAAGACCAAGAAGGACATTCAGACTCTGAATGAGAGAGTTGCGACTTTAAACAGATTCATCTCCAAATCTACAGATCGCTGCCTACCATTCTTCAAAGCTTTGAAGGGTAACAGAGCCTTACAATGGTTCGAAGAATGTGAAAAGGCCTTTCAAGAGCTGAAGGAATACCTGGCTTCCCCCGAGCTCCTATCAAAACCAATCTAGGGGGAGAAATTGCTCCTCTATCTTGCAGTCTCAGAAAATGTAATCAGTTCTGCTCTGATCAGACAGGAAAAGGGCATCCAGAAGCCTATATTCTATGTAAGCAAAGCACTGATAGATGCAAAAAAAGGTACCCCAAGATCGAAAAGCTGGCTTTCGCCCTAGTAATTTCTATGCAGAAGCTCCGACCCTACTTCCATACACATCCCATAGAAATTCCAACAGCATATCCACTAAAGTCAGTCTTGAGGAAGCCTGAAGTTTCTGGGCGACTAGTCAAATGGTCTGTGGAATTAGGAGAATTTGACATATCCTATGTTTCACAGACCTCTATTAAAGGGCAGGCCTTGGCAGATTTTGTTGCTGAGTTCACCTCAGCACTGCACGACAACGCACAGAACTATAAAAGCTCGGCTACATGGCAATTCTACACTAACGGATCATCCACAGACCGAGGATCTGGCGTCGGTTTGGTGTTACGATCCCCTAATGGGCTTGTATTAGAAAAAACAGTAAGTTTGGGATTCAGAGCCTCCATCAATGAAGCCGAGTACGAAGCCCTCATTCTCGAAATGAAGTTGGCCTTGGAATGCGAGGCCCAAAACCTCAAAGTCTTCTCTGACTCCCAACTAGTGGTAAGCCAAGTTCTGGGAGAATTCTCCATCTAAGACGACAGAATGCTCCGGTACTCAGAGCTGGTCAATTCACTAAAGCATTCCTTTCATGAATTCACGATACAAAAAATTGAAAGGGGTCAAAACACAAGGACCGATGCACTGGCAAACATGGCCTTTCATCTCAAGGCAGAAGGAGACTCCACTTTGAAGATCTCTCACCAGCCAAGGCCAAGCATAAAAAAGGTCCAAGTCGCCCAAGTTACCGAACAGGCCCAAAATTGGATGACTCTCATCCTCCAATACATTAAAGAAGGACTCCTCCCAGAAGATAAAAACAAGGCCAGAAGAGTCCGAATCAGGGCAGATTGATACCTAATTATAAATGGAAAACTCTACCGCAGATCCCACTCCCAACCCTTGTTACGATGCCTGGCTCCGGAGGAGTCACAATATGTTCTGGCCGAAATACACAAAGGAATCTGTGGCAACCATAACGGTGGCAGAACCCTAGCCCACCGAGCTTTAACTCAAGGCTACTACTGGCCTAGCATGCTAAAACAAGCCAAGGAGTACGTTCAGAAGTGTGACAAATGTCAATGATTTGCTCCATATCAGCACCGGCCCCACCATGAGCTCATCCCTATAGCCAGCCCATGGCCCTTTGCTCAGTGCGGAATGGATATCGTAGGGCCACTGCCAAAGGCTACTCTGAATATGAGGTATTTTTAAGTCGCCATTGACTACTTCTCCAAATGGGCAAAGGCTGAGCCCTTAACACACATCACAGAGACGGAAGTCAAAAACTTCACCTGGAGGAACATTGTCTGTAGGTTCGGCATACTACGTGTTATTATTATAAACAATGGTACACAATTCGTAGGGAAAGTCTTCAAGAAATTCTGTCAAGATCTGCACATAAGTCACCACTTCACTTCACTAGGGCACCCTCAAGCCAACGGTCAAGCAGAAGTCACCAACCGAACGATCCTTGACGCTCTTAAGAAAAGGTTGGAGGAAGCTAAGGGAAGATGGGTTGAAGAACTCCCTAACGTGCTCTAGGCCTACAGGTCTACAAGGAGAACACCAACCTCTGAAACTCCATTCTTGCTGGCCTATGGCTCAGAAGCAGTAATTCCTGCTGAGATCGGTATGCCCACCTTGAGGCTGGAAGCCTTCGACCCAGAAACTAATAATTAGCAACTTGCACAAAATCTGGACCTCCTTGAAGAAAAGCGAGACCAGGCCAGAATCAAAATGGAGACATATCAGCACAGGATAACTCACCATTCCAAACAAGGGTTAAAACCCCACAGCTTCCAAGTTGGAGACTTCGTCCTAAGAAGAGTGTTCCCGAACACCAAGGATCCTACCATGAGAAAGCTGTCACCCAACTGGGAAGGCCTAGACCGAGTAACAAAAATTGTTAGACCTACCACATACTGTTTGGGAGACATATTTGGGAAACTTGTACCTAGGCCGTGGAATATAGAGCACTTACGAAAATATTATCAATAGAGTTATATCATTTTCTTCATCTCCACCGAACATTCTCATCTCAATGTACAGACCCCTAAAAACCTTGCAGCCCATGCGAGAGTTACAGGTCTGGTCCATGTTCAGACTCCTAAAAACCTTGCAACCCATGCAAGTGTTACAAGTCTGGTCCATCTCAATGTTTAGACCCCTAAAAACCTTGCAGCTCATGCAAGTGTTACAGGTCTGGTCCATCTCAATGTTCAAACCCCTAAAAGCCTTGCAGCCCATGCAAGTGTTACAAGTGTAGTCCATCTCAATTTTCAGGCCCCTAAAAACCTTGCAGCCCATACAAGAGTTACAAGTCTGGCCCATATACAGACCCTTACAAACCTTGCAGCCCATGCAAAGTGTTAAAGGTCTAGACCACCCCCATACAAGAATATCTATAATTTTTTAACCTGATCGGTCGCCTCTCGAGCTAAGGGTAGAAGACTCAACTTGATCACTCTACTATCCAAGCTACAGAAGTTTTTGATCAATCGATACCAACTCTGGTTCAATTATTACAAGTTGTGTGTTCGGTCCATATCAGTCATGGTAGTATAAGCTCGGGATATGAAAGATTTGTTCAAAAGTTTTCTTATCCAATTATTATTAGCCCTGATAAACACGAGCACCAGTTATGGAGAATTTGCTCGATTATCATCACAATTCTTCCGAATAGATCGTGATGGATGTACTCAAGCATCGTTACAAGTCTCCCTGCCCAAGTTATTCAGCACTTGTTCTAATTGAATTACTTTTATCCAGCTCTGGTTTAAATGTCTATACAGACCTTCCCGCTCAGTTATTATCAATCCTGGTGACCGAAGTTCTAATTGCAAAAGATTTGTCTAAGTTACGATGATTGACTATTTACACAAGTTTTTATGTTCGGAAGATCTTGTTCGGAGCATTCTCAGTTTAAAAATTTTGATGAAGAGGTCTGAAGTACGTTCAACTCCTGAACACTCTCCTTACAGGGCTGGAGCCCAAGCTTATATTACAGAGCAGTGACATTACTGAAGTTTACTTGGCATATAATCAAAAGCTACTCTGAAGAGACAGTTAACAATAGTGTTTAGAAAAATGAAAAATGCTCAAGCTCTGAAGAAAAGTAGATTTTCATTTGACAAATATCAGAGAATATACCAGTTTTGAAGAAAAGAGCTCAGTTTCATTAATAATTAGCAAAGAGTTACTTCAATTCAAAAGGTTTACAAAGAAACAAAGTACAACCCTAGACTACGTCTGGTTCGGACAAGTCGCTATTCTGCTCCATGTCATCATCGCTTTCTTCAAATGGTTTCACCGATTTAAGGAAAAGGATCCTGAATCCCAAGTCACCATCATCACTATCCTTGGCTCCGATTTGAACAAAGAGGGCTCTGAATCCCATGTTGTCGTCGCTCTCCTCCTTTGTTCTCCTCAAATTCAACACACTGCACCCTTACCAGCTTCAGTCAAAGGAAGGATAGAAGAGGGCACCTCACCATCGTCTTCGTCACAATCATCATCATCATCATCAATGCTCTAAGCCTCGGCCAGACCAAGGATTTCCCACTTCCGAGCAGGGAAGTCCTGTTCGGATGCTATGGTGGACAGAAAGATCTTCGCTTTCTTCGACTTCTCCTCGATAGCAAAGGCAGTGCACTGGGCTATCCTTAGCTATAGCCTGGTCTCATCTAGCTCAGACTGAAGATTGTCAATCACCTCCGGATCTGCGATGGCAACGAGACCATGCACGGACTACAAAACATCAAATACACAAGTTAGTATAAAGCAACAGGGAAAAATGAAGAGTTACAACTTATGGCATATGGCACAATCAACTCCGTAGAGCTTTCTGTGCCATTACCGATGCCTAACATATTGTTGGGATCGGCATGGCAAAAATAAAATATATATATATATATATATAAATATATAAATATATATAATGCCATCGCCAACGCTAAACACACTGTTTGAGGCCGACGTGGCAAAAATAAGAAGGAAGAACAGGGCAAAGGAAGAAAAATAAATAAAAAGTGATGAATAAGTCAAGCCTGGACAGTGGAAGCAGAAGAAAGCTCCGGACGACGACAACCTCCATGAAAACTCTGTTCACTCTTACGGAAAAACATCTTGAAAGCAAAGAACAGGGGGAATAGGCGTGAACACACCCCCTTCCCCCCGTGTATACACTCTTAAAATTGAGAGGCCACCCAGCCAAACTGTCGTGACGGTTGGAGGAAGGGGTGGTCTCGAAAGCCCAAGCGACAGCTGCGCAATAAATGACGTACCAACAGTCATCTTAGAAAACGGAAAGACAGGACACGTGACTTTTCGGGAGCTCGTAGCCCTAGTTACGTGTTAAGCTAAAACTAAGGCTTGGGGGGGAGTAACTGATATATCATAAAGTGATAGACCAGCCACCATATGACACGTGTAACTACAGAGCTGTCAAAGCTCAACCATCCAGAGCTATTAGGTCGGGAGCCCACACGTCCCTCAGTTTCACCTTCAGCTCAGAAGCTTTATAGAAGAGGGTTCCGATCTCATTGCCGCCTTAAACATCCTACCGAACAAAGGATAAAGAAACAATCTTCAACAAGGAAACTGCTATTCATGAAGCGCTGTATTCAACTTGGTAACTGCCATTCTCCGATGATCAAATTCCTACTCTTACGACTCCAAATCCTAATTAACTAAGGAAATTCATAACCTATAAATAAAACCCTAAGGTACGCAGTTACATTCATGCTGATTCAATTACATTCAATTAAAGTCTTTCAATACAGTTTATTGACTTAATCATCGGAGCGGCTACCACTGGAGCCAATCCGGTGGCCCTCTGATATTTCTCGTTAAGTGTTCGACAGGCGTAGGAGATTAGAGCCCACCGATCGAAAAAGTGCAGCATCAATTGTATAAGACCAAAAAAGGGAAAAGGGGGGGAGCACCTATACAAAATTATTGAGAACCCAGAAAGTAATATTAAAACAGAATAAATGAGATATTATAGAGGTTGAACTATTCTTCCATCAAAAGAAAACTGTGACCATTCTTGAACCTTCAAAGGAAGAATGGGATGGGGAGGATGAGAGGATTCATTATATCATGTATGTTTATATGTTCACAAAAACACATATTCTCATCATGCCTTTCTCCTATAATTTTCAAATAATTTCACACTTCAAACATGTCCATAGTGATTCAAGTTTGAGTTTGTTCCTCTGTTGGTGTTCATGTAACATAATTGACGTCAGGGTAAGCCCCAATGGTACTGCTAGTTACATTTAATTGTGGAACCACTTGTACAGCACCTTTCCACCATTAACAAAAGTGCCTGTCGGATGAAAACAATGCTTTAAACTTTCAGCCATGGACTATGCCAGGTGAAATAATAATAATAACCACCTTAGTCTTTATCTTTTTCAAGCATCTTAAATCTTCACATTGATAAACTAGCCAAACTTAGAATTTCTGCTTACATATTATATATGTGTGTGAAAGTACTCTATTTTACTTTCTTAAATAATATAAAGCCAAAATGATGCAGATTTCAATTTCCAATAAAAAGCTGGATACAAAACATATATTTTCCACTTCTAGCTTCAAAATGCCATGAAAATAAATCAAATTTTGAACTTTAAAATAAAAAAAAATACAAATTGCCTCAATCTAGCAGTTTTTTTCTGCCTTTTTGAATAGAAACATGATATTTCAGTTAAAATTTCCCTTCCCTTAGGGATGCAAAAAGGCCCGTGGGCTCGGCTTGACTAAGAGGGGGGCTCGAGCCGGGATATTGCGGGCTCTCATCAAATTAGCAGGTCAAGCCAAGTCAAGCCCAGAGAATAAGGTCCTAACCCGGCCCTAATTTTAAATACGGGCTTGTGGGTCAAATTTTTTTTATTGTTAAATTATAATTAAGTCATAGATAATTACATCAATAAATAATTAACAAATAAAATGTTAATGTATAATAGATTAAAAAAGTATAAAAGTTAAAATTGATGAATAATTTTTTGTTTTTTGGTTGTGCAATTGACAAATGATTTAATAGTTTGAATGAAAAATATGAAGATAAGTATTTGATATATATGATGAGCTAATATTCTTTAATATTTATATGTATGGTAATGGTGTGAAGTTTGAATTCATATGTAAATAATAAAAATGTGAAGTGAACGGTAAATAAATTAAATATATATATTGATTTGTCGAATTGGAAGTAAATCAAATAATAACAAATAATGAGAATTATTTGAATTGAAAACTAGTGAATAATTACTTTATGTTTTAAAGGGTTAAGTTTATAGATTTTAAGTGTTCGGACTTGTGCGGACCGGGCTTCAATCCAAAAAATAAGCCCGAATCCAAAATAGAGGTACCCCGGACTCGGCCGGGCCTCAACCCAAAAAATCAAAGTCAAGCCCGAAATAGAGGTACGGTGGGCTAGGACTAAATTGGGCTTGAATTTGGACCGGCCCTTCGGGCCATTTTTGTACCCCTGCCTTCCCTTTCCACGTTTCTCAGTAACCAAAGAAACCACAAGCTCAAGAAAGCATCAGCATTCTAATTTCAAATTTATCAAATAATACATTCATTCAAGTTCTAAATAATTTAATGAATAAACTACACTAACTTTTTTTAGGTTTTTCATAACTACACTAACCTCGCTTAAGGTTTTTAAAATTAAACTGACTTTCTCTCCGGTCCAGATTTTTTTAAAAAGACAATATTTCTCCTATGTTTTTTTTTGTATGTTTTTTTTTTAAATTTTGACCAATTTTTTCTAATTAATTTTTATTTTATTTTTAAATAAATATTAATTAAAATCTTCTTTGACTAAAAAATATAAATTATTCATTTAAAATTTAATTTTATTTAAAATGAAAAAAAAATTCATTAAAAAAATTAGAAAAAATGGTAAAAAATTAAAAAATACAAAAAAAAAAAAAGCATGAAAATGACAATTTTATCATTTTCAAAAAAAAATTAGATTGGAGGGGAGATCAGTATAATTTGTCAGAAAAAGTAAAAAAAAAAAATTGTATAATTTTAAAAATTTTAAAAAAGATCAATGGAATTATTAAAAATATTATAAGAGGTGAGTGTAATTTATCCAAACTTAATTTAAACAATATTTAAAAAAAAAAAACTTATGAAACCATTACTTAATTCAAAGTACACAATTTGTTTTTCGTCTCATCCAAATCCAAATGAGCAGTTAATCTATGTTTATGGTCTTTCCTAACAATCTAGGATCACCCCCTGATCAAAAAGCGGGAATACTTCAAGTTGAAACACACACACACAATATCACATAAACATACTGTATATAGATATTATATGTGTGCGTACAAATGGGTTGAATGCGTTTTCATTTCTCGTCTTCATTTATCTCACAACTTAAATAAAAAGTAGTTTTAAAACAATTTTTAAAAGTAAAATTACAGTTTTCAAAATTTACTTCTTCTTAAGACAAATGGAGCCTCGCCTCTCCAAATTCCGCAGACATATGACCCGAACTAACCTGCTGACACCACTTGGCAAGAACATTGAGGCGGAGCATTCGCTGCTGAGTCTTTACCGGGTACTTGAGGAAGCTAATCTTCCTCCCAGAGTCAGACTGTTCCGAGGATTTCGATTTCTCAACCAATTCCGTCATCGACAGGTAAGACTCCTCGGTCGAAACAATAGAAACGGAAGGCCGAAATAGCATTTTTTCAATGGAGAACGGCAGCTAGTAAGATTCATGCCCCTCTCTCTAATATTTATTTTCCGATTTTGGGTCGAAACAATAAAAACGGAAGGCTGAAATCGCATTTTTTTAGAGAGAGAGAAAACTAGACATGCAAATTGCAAAAGAAAGGTGTTCTACAATACGCGAAGAAGTGTCTAGAGTTCATGCAGCCTCTGTAACCAGAAATTGTTAATGGTGTCTTTGTCCACCGTCCACTGACGGACCTTCCTTGATCCTTCCTATAGACCAAATAATTCTATCGAATAGTTTGGTCACTCACATGCAGTCCCTTCCAAGACTCAGATGTCTCTTCCTCTTGCAACTCAAAACAAGAACAACCACGAATCATCTGAAGCAGATTCACGCCCAACTTATCACCAACGGCCTCAAATCACCTCCCATTTTCGCCAAATTGATCGAACAATACTGTGCTGTATCATCTCCACGAAGCTCCAAGTACGCCCATCTAGTTGTCACCTACTTTCATGATCCCAATGTATATCTCTTGAATGTTTTGATCCGATGTACTCTTCCCAGAGACTCAATACTTGTTTTTGCCAATTGGGTTTCGAGGTCTGACCTGATTTTCGATGATTTCACTTACATTTTTGTTCTTGGAGCTTGCGCTCGATCTTCTACAGTTCCAGCATTATGGGAAGGGAAACAGATACATGCTCGAGTGATAAAACATGCGTTTCTGTCATATGTTATGGTACAAACTACTGCTATACATTTCTATGCGAGCAATAATGATATCGGATCTGCACGGGAGGTATTTGATGAAATGACTACTAGAAGTACTATTACATGGAATGCAATGATAAGTGGTCATTGTTCACAAAGAGTTAGAGCCAAAGAACATGCCTACGATGCCTTGATGTTGTTCCGGGACATGTTGGTTGATGCTCAAGAAGCAAAACCAACTGATACTACCATTGTTTGTGTTCTTTCGGCCGCTTCTCAGTTGGGAATTTTAGAAACTGGTATTTGTGCTCATGGGTATATAGAGAAGACAATCTATGTCCCTGAAAATGATGTATTTATTGGCACTGGCCTCGTTGATATGTACTCGAAATGTGGATGCCATGACAGTGCTTTGTATATATTTAATGGAATGAAAGAAAAGAATGTCTTAACTTGGACTGCTATGACAACTGGACTAGCCATTCACGGGAAAGGAAAACAAGCATTGGAGCTTTTGGATGCCATGGAGGCTAATGGCATAAAACCTAATGAAGTGACATTCACTAGCTTGTTTTCTGCCTGCTGCCATGCAGGGCTTCTTGCAGAAGGCCTTTGCTTGTTCCACAGCATGGAGACCAAGTTCGGAATCACACCTCTAATACAACATTATGGCTGCGTTGTTGACCTTCTTGGTCGAGCTGGTCACTTAAAAGAAGCCTATGAGTTTATAACTTGCATGCAGGTTGAACCTGATGAGGTTTTGTGGAGAAGTTTGCTAAATGCATGCAAAGTTCATGGGGATGTTGTGATGGGGGAGAAGGTGGGAAAGCTACTTCTCCAGATGCAGCACGAGCAGAGTTTTGTTGACTTATCAGGTAAGGGTGAAGACTTTATAGCTTTATCGAATGTTTATGCATCAGCGGAAAGGTGGGAAGATGTGGAGATGGTGAGGGAGGAGATGAAGATCAAAGGGATAGAAACCAAACCCGGATGCAGTTTAGTTTACTCTCTTAACAATCACTTGGAAGATTTGTAGTTTTGAAATTCAGAGTCAATTTAGGTAATAGTGAAATGTATATAATACAAAAATTTTAACATTTAGTTCCTCAAGACGAAGCAATGATGTTGATTAAAATGAGTAGTTTTATAACTGTAAAACCGAAATTGACGAGCAGATTGGATACAATAGTATTATCACGTAATTTGTTACAAATACAGACAGAATTTTTTTTTTTTTTTTTGTGTCTAGTCAGTCTGTAATTTTAGCTGCTTGTGTCAGAGCGAAAATCAATTTTCTTATACTATAAAGAAAATAAGAAATAGAATGATTTTTCTTGGTTTATTTTCGTACTTCTAAATATAAGGTAGTGTGAGGTACAAATATTTAATAAATTGGGATCTATAGAGATGCAAAAATGGAGTAAGAAGATTGCACTTTGTTATTCCATAAGACAATAAATTTATTCTTTTTGATGCATAGAAATGATATTATTTTATGTAGACTCCTCATACTAGTGATGAACCTTTGAGTCAGGCACATCCAAAATTATGAGAATTAACATTTGGAGTGGGTGAGTAGAGCTACCACAGAAAGGATTAGAGATCAATATTAGAAGTGGGACTTACCCAATCCATTGGGTAAACCCGTGGAGATACATTGTTCTTTACCTTGTACCGTGTAGACTGCATGAAATTCTTTCTTCTAAGTTTGTCATTACTTGGACTTCTTGGAATTCCAAGTTTCAATGGCACAAAAGAATCATAAGCTTCTTGGTAGAATATACCTTCTTATGTTCCTTTTTTATGGTCTGAAAGCTTTCCTCCAAGTTACCTATCAAGAACTTGAGATCAGAAGGTTACTGGAAAAGCTTCGGTGGCAGTCACTCTGATGATAAAGTTAATAAAAAAAATTAAAAAATAATAATTCAAGAAAAGAATTGAATATAAATTGAAAGTGTGCCTTATAACCTTATTTATAGGCTATAAATATCCTAAGTTGAGTAGGATTATGAGCTATAAAAGTAGGGATTTGAGAAAATCCGAAAATAATAGTTGCCATATCGAACTCTATTTCCTTATTCTGAGGTTGGTAAAATATGAAAGATGGTGATAAGTTCTGAACTCATTACCTCTGAACCTTCCGTGTTTGGCTGACCCGAATAAAATAACCCTCTTATGATCTGTACCCTGAGGAGTCCATTATAGACACATGTTATGTCTTGAATATGGTTATCAAATTATGGTATATCAACTATTCCCCCCGAGCCTCTGTTTTAAGGCATACTTAGAGTTGAGGTTAGGGTTTTTGAGATGTCGTACGTGTGCTAATCATAAATGCGCCATTCTCTATTCTACGGAGACAGCTGTTGATGTGACATTTATTGTGTCAGTTGTCGATTGAAATTACGAGGCCATCCTTACTCTAATTGTCACGACAGTTCAGAAGTGAAGGCCTCCCATGTTGACACCTATTGGATCTTTATAAAAGGGGGAGGAACACATCGCTGCTCCCTCTTTTAACACTTCGACATTCTGAGAGCTCCAAATGACAAGAGAGAGAGATCTCAATACTTTGAACACTTGAAACAGCAAAAGAGATTTCTGAGAGAGGCAAACTCTAGCGTGGAAGAGTTATCTTCGACCAAAGCCGCAATTAGGTTCAGTTCCAAGATTTTTTCTTACAACCTTCATTTTTTGTGATCTTGTCTCTATTCTTTTACTCTTCTTCATTATTTATTTTGGACACGCCCAGTCAAGTAATGGTCACGCAATCGTAGATCCTCAAGAAGTAAATAATCAAGTATAAATAAACTTAGTAGTTAATAGCCCATTCGAAAAATAGGCATGTTGATAGTCCAACATTAAGTTATGAGGTCAGGATAGTTGAGGCCTTCATAGAGCCCAGAAACATAGGTGGGAAAACTTTTGAAACATCTCACAAAAGGGAAGAGGGTGAAAGCGCCATGACTCAGAGCATGATAGATGTTTTGAGGGTTGCTTTTGATTTCCCTACAAACGTGTCCTATAAGATACCTGGACCCATAGATTGCCTTTCTAGTGTTCAATAAGGCTTCGATTTCCCTTCCACCGTTTTATTAGAAAAATTTTCAGTTGGTTTAATATTTGCTCAACTAATCTGAATATAAATAGCTGGAGGCAGTTGCTTGGCTTCATAGTTTTAAGCCACTTGAACAATGTTAAGACAAACTTTCTGCTAATTAGGAGTAACATGGATATGAAATACCTAAGGTCGGAAGACATGTTCTACATGTCTTTTAACATGAGGTTCAGACCTCTCTCCTCTATACCCACTTCTAATAAGACCTGAAAGAAGTGGTATTTCTATGTAAAGGAAGGCTGGGAGTTCGGGAACTTCGAGAAGCAAGCTTCAACCTTCCCAAGAAGGACTGGCATCAAGGGTGAGGCCCTTTTTAATATTAAATTTTACCTATTTGTCTTTATTTTTCTGTGTTTTAGGACTAATTTTATCCATGTTCTGTATTTCTATGTAGATAAAGAGGCTTGGAAGAGATCGATCTTCACCGTCGATTTCTAAAAGAAGTATAAGAGGCTTCTCCAAACCAACAACCACTCTCACGAGGCCATCCTCTCCCTGAAGAATCTGATAGAGGCTGGTTTGGTAAAGGACCACATGGAGAGCTTAAAGAAGTCCCTGGTCACTAGATGGGTACTAGGAAAAAAGTAAAAAGTTGGGGAGACTTCATCCCCGGCCGAGCCCCCCCTCTAGAGAAAAGGAGGAGGTCGATCTCTGATTCCCTCAAGCGGACAGTCTCGGAGGAATTAGGGTGCTCTCTTGCTCAGAAGGCTCTTCCACCCTCAGTACTTACTGTGCCAAAAAGGAAAATGAGGAAATGTATATCGATTGTTACCCCTTCAAAGCCTAAGGATTCTGGTGCAACCGCCATGAAGAAGGCTTTCAAGGATTCTTGGGCAAAGAGCCCAAGCAGATTCACTAGGCTGAAACCCTAGAGGATAGCTAAAGATTTGATGGCTATCCACATGAGGGTGAGTTTTTTCCTCTCTACCTTTAGTGTTTATCTTTTTGTATTCTATACACCCTCACTATTGATGTGATCTTTTTTTATTTTTTAATCCATCCATGGCCTAGCTAGCTATCGTGGACTGCCCGACAAACATCGAGCAAATGGACACCTTACAAGCAGAGCTTAACGAGACCAGGCTCCAGCTCGGGACCACACAATCTTCAATGGCCGCTGCTGAAAAGAAATTGAAGGAGGCTGCTAACTCTTACTCCATTCTAGAGTCTGGAAGAGATGCCATCGTTGCTGAATTAGAGGGTCTTAGGTAGAAATTTATAAATTTTGAAGTCACTAATACCAAGAAACTTCAAGACATCATCGAAGCTGCACAGATTCAAATGGAGACAGATCTGAAGAATGAGGTTCGGGGAGCTAGGGAACGAGCTCATTGAGCACGGGTACTGAGCTTTCAGGAAGAAGTTTCAGAAGAAGTATCCAGATCTGGACTTGACAGGGGTGAACGACATCGTGGTATCCTAGGTTGAGATAGATGCCTTGTTAGCTGATGATAAAGAAAAAGAAGTAGCTCTTGAACCCGTTCAAGAAGTCCTTCCACAATCTATCAAGCTTGTAGTATAATAGAATCGATAGGATCTTTTATGGTTTTTTTTTTTTTCGTTTTTGCTCTTCTGGTTTTGTAACTCTCCTATTTTGGGGTGTTTAATATATGAAATTCTCATTACTCTAGAGCTTGTGTCCACTTTGATATATTTGTATTATTTCTAACTTTAAGATAATTTCTCTAACATCCAAACTAGTAGAAAAACCTAATTTTTTTCAAAGATTCCAAAGCACTTATAAGGTATTTCAGATGTCTAAATAATAGAATATACAGACCTACAACACTTATAAATAAAATAAGGTTTTTTTTATAGATCTGTATAATGAAAGAATGAACCAGATCTATAACAGTTGTAATAAGTATAAGGTTTTTAGGAAGTTGTACATTGGGTGAAATGGACCAGACCTATAACACTTGTAATGAATACAAGATTTTTAGGGGTCTGTACATTGATAAAATGGACCAGACATGTAACATTTATAATTGATACAAGGTTTTTAGAGGTCTGTACATTGGTGAAATGAACCGGACCTGTAATACTTGTAATGGATACAAGGTTTTTAGGGGTCTGTACATTGGTGAAATGGACCAGACCTGTAACATTTGTAATGGATACAAGATTTTAGGGGTCTGTACATTAGTGAAATGGATCAGACCTATAACACTTGTAATGAATACAAGGTTTTTGAGGGCCAGTACATTGGGTAAAATGGACCAGACCTGTAACACTTGTCATGGATACAAGGTTTTTAGGGGTCTGTACATTGGGTAAAATGGAGCAGATCTGTAACACTTGTAATGGATACAAGGATTTTAGGAGTCTGTACATTAATAACAAGCTCTGAATTAAAGATAAATTTATTATTGATAATATTTGCATAGGTGTTCGATGTTCCAAGGCCTGGGTATAGACTTCCCATTCAGATCTTCTGACCAATAAGTTGTAGGTCTAACAATCTTGGTTACTTTGTAAGGCCCTTTCTAGTTAAGGAAGAGTTGTCCTATGGTGAGATCTTTCGTGTTTGGAAACATTTTTCTCAAAACAAGATCTCCGAGTTAGAAATTAATGGGTTTTACCCCTTTGTTGAAATATTTGGCCACTTTCTGTTGGTAAGCTTCGGTTTTGATCTGAGCTGCTCGCGCCTCTCTTTTATGAGATCTAGATTTTCTGTGAGCTGTTGGCTAATGGTCTCTTGATTGAAGAGGTCTGCTTTGAGGGTTGACATACCTACTTCAGCAGGAATGATTGTCTCAATGCCATAGGCGAGTGAGAATGATGTTTCTATAATTGGGATTCTTTTAGTAGTTTGGTAGGCCTAGAGCACCTAGGGAGCTCTTTGATCCATCTTCCCTTGACTTCTTCTAACATTTTCTTTATGGCCTCTAGAATAGTACAGTTGATGACTTCAGCTTGTCCATTGGCTTAAGGATGCCCTTGAGAGGAGAAGTGGTGGCTAATATATAGGTTTTCACAAAAATTCCCAAATACTTTCCCTATAAACTGCATCCCATTGTCTAAAATAATGACTCTAGGTATGTCGAACCTGTATAAAACATTCTTCCAAGTGAAGTTCTTAACCTCTACCTCAGTGATGTGGGTCAATGGTTCAACTTTTGCCCATTTAGAAAAGTAGTCATTGGCGACTAGTAGAAATCTTCTGTTCTAAGGGGACTTTTGGCAATGGTCCTATGATTTCCATTCCCCATTGGGCAAAGGGCTAAGGACTTGCAATAGGGATGAGTTCATGTTGAGGTTAATGTTGGTAAAAAGCAAAATGCTGACATTTGTCACACTTTCGAACATATTCCTTAGCCTGTTTTAGCATACTAGGCTAGTAGTAGCCCTAAATTAGTGCTCAATGGACTATGGCTCTTCCACCATTATGGTTGCAACATATCCCCTCATGTATCTTAGTCAAAATATAATGGGCCTCTTCTAGAGTCAAGCACCGTAGGAGGGGTTGTGTGTAAGACCTTTAGTAAGGTTTTTCATTAGGGATTAAATATTGAGCAACCCTGATTCGAATTTTTCTTGCCTAGTTTTTATCCTCTGGAAGGGATCCTTCTGTTAGGAATTTGATAATGACAGTCATCCAATTTAGAGGTTGTTCTGAGATCTAAAGAGCTTATGACACTTCAATGCTAGGTTTTGGTTGATAGGAGATTTTTACTATATCTTTTTGGTTTAATATGAGAGGCCATATTTTCTAGTACGTCTACTCTAGAGTTTTGATTCTTTTCAATCTTCAAAATAGTGAACTTGTGGAAAGATTGTTTTAGTGATTCCACTAGCTCTGAATATCTTGTCATTCTACTATCTTTGGTAGAATATTCTCGCAGGACCTAAATAATTATTACTTGAGAGTTAGAAAATGAGTTAAGGTCCAAAGCTTCACGTTTTAGGCTAGTTTTAATCCGAGGATAAGTGCTTCATATTCAGCTTCGTTGTTAGAGGCTTTAAATCCCAGGCTAACAGCTTTTTCGATTATGACCCCATCAGGTTACTGAAGTACTATATCTACTTCAAAGCCTTTGTCTGTAAATGAACCATCAGTGTAAAGTAGCCATCCCGAATTGTCTATAATGGTTTAAGCTTTTGAATGATGCGTTCTAGTGAATTCAGCTATTAAATCTACTAATACTTAAGCTTTGATTACAGTTCGTGGAATGTAAGATATGTCAAATTCTCCTAGCTCTACTAACCATTTAACCAGTTGTCTCGACACTTCAAGTTTGTACAAGACTGACTTTAGAGGATAGGATGCAGGGATCACTATAGGATGAGCTTGAAAGTATCACCAAAGCTAAAGCCAATTTTTCAATCTCAAAATACATTGTCTCGGTGTCTATAAGTGATTTACTAACATAGAAGATGTGCCTTTAAATTCATTTGTCCTCTCTAATTAACGCAGAGCTAACCGCTCTTTTGATACGACTAAATATAAGAGTAGTTTTTTCCTTGAAACTGGTTTTCAAAGAAGGTCTAGGGAGGCTAAGTACTATTTGAGTTTTTGGAAGGCCTCTTCACATTTAAAGGTCCACTATAGGGCCTTACTTCCCTTCAAAGCTTAAAAGAACGGGAGGCACCGATCCGTTGATTTAGAGATGAACCTATTCAATGTTGTTATCCTTCCGTTTAGTCTCTAAATATCTTTCTTAGTTCTGGGGGATTCTAGATCAATTAAAGCCTTGATCTGGGTAGGATCTGCCTTGATTCCTCTTTAGAAAACTAAGAAACTGAAGAATTTTTCCTTTGTGATTCCGAAAATACATTTGGATGGGTTAAATTTCATTCTATGCTTCTTTAGGAAATCAAATGTTTGGCTTAAGTGCTGGATGTGGTCATCCTTCCAAACACTTTTGACCAGCATATCATCGATATAGACTTCCATTGTATTGCCAATCTGGAGGCCAAACATTCTATTCACAAGCCTCTAATACATGGCCCCAACGCTCTTCCGTTGGAACAACATCACTCTATAACAGTAGAGACCTCGTTTTAACATGAAGGTAGTTTTTTCCTAGTCTGAAGGATACATTTTGATTTGATTATAGCTAGAATAAGCGTCCATGAAGCTTATGAGTTCATGACCTACCGTAGCATCAAAAGTTGGTCAATTCTGGGAAGAGGAAAACTATTTTTAGGACAAGCTTTGTTGAGGTCGGTATAGTTGACGTAGACTCTGCACTTGCTGCTTTTCTTCACACCTCCCTTATCATTCCCACATCAAACAACCTCTAGACTTCTTCGTTGATGATTTTGTGATGTTCTAGAGAAAATGTCATCATCTTCTGTATCAATGGAGGATGGTCTAGGTCTATCATCAACTTATAAAAAATGAAGTCGAGATCTATTCCCTCTATATCTCTAGTTTTCCAAGCAAATATCAAAATATTGGCTTTCAAGAATTTAACAGTCTCATTTTGCTCTGAAGGAGACAAAGTTGAGCCAACGTGCAAGTATTTTTCCTCTTCTTTAGTGCTGACGAGCACTTTGATGGATTCCTCTATTGGTTTGACCGCACTGTCCCTTCCTCTAGGACTTAGTGGCTCGTCAATCTTTGGAGGACATTCTTCGTCCTCATAAAGCTTTGGAGATGGGGATTTTTTTCCTTTCATGAGGGTACTGTAATTGTGATTTGGAAGGCCTTTCTTTCAGTACGAGAGCATGACATTCCCGAGCAGTGGGTTAATAGCCTTAATGGTGAGACCTTTGCTTTTGTGGATATATTTCAAGCATTGATAGAGTGTTGAAGTAACTACCCTCATCTAGTGGATCTAGGGTCTCCCAACATGACGTTATAGGGAGATTTAGCATCCAGAACCATCTATTCAGAGATCAATGTATTCTGGTAATCTCCTTCTCCTATTGTGGTTGGTAGATCAATTCTACCCATTAGGAAACTGAGTTTTTCGTTGAATCTTACCATTACAACAATAGTAGCTTTGATGTCAGTAGAGTAGAGCTTTATGTGTTTGAAGGGTTCGTAGAATAACACGTTAGTAGAGCTTCCAATGTCTACGAGGACCCTTCTGATCTCAAAATTGGCAATTTTGAGTGAGATGACAAGAGTATCGGTGTAGAGAGAGTGTATCCCAACAAGATCTAGTTCAAAGAACTACATCTGAGCTTTTGAATTCATATTTTTCTCAATAGTTGAGATTTGGATGACATGGGGCTCTGCACTTACTTCTCGAGCATATCTCTTTCTAGCCTAGTTAGACTTCCCTATCATCGTATTATTAGTATGGAGTACAAAGATGACTTGATTATTTTGCTAATACTGATCATTCCGAACTTTCCTCTATTCAGGCCTTTGCTCTAGCCTCCTTTGAGGGGGCCTTTCATCACGGGGGTTCTGCCTCCCATCTTGGCGGACAAACTCTCTTAGTTGTTCTTTCCTGATGAGATGCTCTATCTCCAGTGTTAGAGCTCTACACTCCTCATCCGTGTGCCCATATTCTTTATAGAAGTCACAATACTTGTTTCGATTCCTTGAGTCGAGGTGGCTTTTTAGTGGTTCCGGCCACCTTAGGTTTCATGAGTCTGAATTTGTTGAAGTATATGGGAAAGAGAAACATTCAACGGGGTATAAGTCTCATACCTTCCAGAGTTAGAGTTTTTCTCGGCTCTGGGTGTTGTTCTCTTGTCGGAACTTCTGGTCCTCTTCTTGTTGGGGCTGTTATCCCTTTTTTTAACCTGTTCGTCCTTCTGAGCTTGTTCCTTAGCTTTTCGAAAGAAGGTTTTCGTATCTTTAAGATTAATATAATTTGTGCCCTTTATATGAGTGTTATCATATCAAAAAGGGGATTCTTGGTTAGGGAATCCTAAAAACTTCCAGGCTCAAGGCCTAAAGTGATGGCGACCACCAGGAAACTCGAACTGCAGTCGGTTATCTTTGTGAGTTTTGTAATAAAACGAGCTATGTACTCACGAAGTGATTCCCCTTTTGCTTACTTCACAGTCAGCAAGAACTCTGACCATTTTTTAAACTTCCTACTTGTTAAGAAGTAATCAAGGAATAGCTTATTAAGCTCATAAAAATTGCTAACTGATTTTTGAAGAAGGTTATGAAACCATTTAAAGGCAGTACCCTTCAGGCTGGTCACAAAAGTTCGACACATAAAGACATCAGTAGTCCCATACAGGGCCATTGTGTGTTGATAATTGGATAGGTGATCCCTGGGATCTTCAGACCCATCATAGAGAGTAAATTTTGAGATAACAAATTTCATAGGTCGCTCTTTTATCATTATGGCAGAGGTGAACGGCGTGGAGAACCAACTGAGTAGTTTACTTAACTCGTCTTGTTCTGGAGGAACGTGGAACCCCTTGGTTGAGACCGTCTGATCTTGAGAGTCCGCTATCTCCTCTACCCCCTTAGGGGATTTAGGTAGGACTTGTTACACGATCAGTACTCGTTGTTCATCTTGTCCCGTGTTTCCAGGCCCTGGATTCACGGGAGGAATTTGTCTTGCAGTAACAGAAGGATGTTGCTCTCCCAAAATTGGTGGATCAAGGACATCGAGAGGCTGAAGTCCTTGCTGTACTAGATTGGCTCCAAAGACCATTGGGATAGGTATTCTCGTCCTGCTCTAGTAATGGATGGCAGAATGGAACAACGATATTCCCCTCCCCATAGTTGTTGACTATTGGGGGTCAGTCCCCACATGGACGGTACCATGGGGGTGCACCAGTTGCACGTTAGGCAATTCCTCGTAGTGGGATCCTCCGCCCGTGGTGGTGGCAGGAGGTTGAGGTCCTCCGTGAACAGTGTTAGGAGGAGGAGCAGGAGGAGGATTGTTCCGCTGGTTCTGAGCTAGTGAAGCCAGAGCCTGTGATGTGTCTGTGAATTGTTCTTGTATATGATCAGACTACCGTTGAATCTGATCAAGTTGCTATTGTAAACGGACATGTGTTTGTCCCCTTCTTCTTCGAGTAGAAGGCTAATTCTGAGGGTTTTGGGAGTTCTTCTTAAGACTAAGGTTCGGAGCCATTGGGTTTTTTTAAGAAAAAGACAATAGATTTTTTGTTGATGAAAAATATGAGAATGATCGTCATTCCCACAAACGACACCAAGTTGATGTTGCTCTTTTATGGTCTCAAGGCTTCTTGTTCCAAGCTATCTGTTAAGAACTTAAGATCAGAGGGTCACCAGGAAGGCTTCGGTGGTAGCCGCTCCGATGATAAAGTTAGTAAAGGAAAATGAAAATAGTAATTCAAGGAAAGAATTAAACATAAATTGAAAACATACCTTAAGACCTTATTTATAGGTTGTAGATATCCTAAGTTGAGTAGGATTAGCGGCCATAAAAGTAGAGATTTGGAAAAATCCAAAGATTGTAGTTGTCATATCGAACTCTGTTTCTTTATTCCGAGATCAGTAGGATATGAAAGGCAGTGATAAGTTCTAAAACAATTAGCTCTGAACCCTCCGTGCCTGATTGACCCGAATAAAATAACCCTCTTATGATCTGTACCCTAAAGAGCCTATTATAGACATGTGTCATGTCCTGAATATGGTTGTCAAATTATGGTATATCACCTTCAAACAAGAAAGTGAGGATCCATGTGAGAAAATGCATGTGGATCCAAAACGTTATTCTAAGTCTAATTCTCCCTAAACAAATATATAGTGACTTCACAACCATTGTTCACAACATTTTCAGAAACAAAGTGATTCTGTTTTTACAGATGAAAACATTAGCTAAAGCACTTTGTTTTTCATTCTTATCTTTTCCAGAATCTGTTGCATGTCCATCCGTGCACCGTTGTGGACGTGGTGTCCGCTTTCTCAGTTCTGCTTCAAATGGTGGGAATACCAACTGGGACCCAACTGTGTCCCTTGCTCTCAATAACCCAACACCTTGAAAGACGCAGTTCCAAGGGATCATTTCAAACAGATATTGGCTCAAATGATGAGGAACAATCTCATTGGTGATACATTTCCCATGAGCAGGCTCATTTTGTTCTCAGTCATCTCACTTCCTGAGAACTTTAGACATGACCATCCTCCTCTTCAATCACTACACTCCCCAACCCAATCTCTATATCTACAACAGCATGATCTCTGCTTTATCCTTTTCGTGAGTTGATCATTTTTCCGTCTACAACTCCATGCTAAAATCCTGTACATACCCAGATAGGCACACCCTCAGTTTACTGCTTCAGGCTTCCAAATGTTTTTCTTAAGGGAAGCAAATGCATTGTCATGCCATTGTTTCAGGATTGTTGAGTTGTGGTTATTTGCAGAACTACCTCATCAAAATGTATTTGGAGAATGGACAGTTGGGGCTTGCGCATCAGATGTTCTGGCAAATGTCGACTCCAGATGTTGTGTCCTTCAATATTTGATTGTTGAATATGCTAAGAATAGATACATTTAGAAGCGCAAGAGTTTTTCCATGAAATGGTGAGTTCAGGCCTTGAGCTTGATGAGTATACAATGATAGGCCTCCTTATCTCTTGTGGGAGACTAGGGGATGTACCAATGACGAAGTCAGTCCATGCATTATGATTCAAGCATGTCTCCTGTCCCAACAATTTGAAGAACTCACGATATTATAACTCAAAAACTTAAATTAAAATTATTAGTAATAAAATTTGTAATGTCTCATATACCAACTACTCCCAACTCAAAAACTTAAATTAAAATTATTAATAATAAAATTTGTAATGTCTCATATACCAACTACTCCCACCCAACCGATGTGAGCTAGAAGTATCACATTCAAATGTCCATTTCAAGTGAGATCTCCCATGCATAACCAGTTTAAGTTGAAGTATTATAACAACAAAAACAAACAATAGAAAGTAAACCTGACAAGTAAAAATTCATTGTTATTCCACAACCTCCAAAGCCACAAGAATAACAATAATACAGGCAATGTGCGTGACAATGGATTTTACATAATTGTGTGATAAGTCGACCATGCAGCATCAGCTGAAGTCTCCAAGCTTTCATAACAATTCCACTAACAATTCCTGAATTTGAATGGAAATAGAAAAAATTTAGACATCCTAGAAAAGCCAGAAATCCAGAACACTGCACTACTGAAAGAAATACAAATTCCCAGTAAAATTTACCTTCCATGTGAGTTAAAAATCCACACTGGCTTCCAATATGAAAGAAAAATAATGAAGTCTTAATTTCAAGGTCATTTATAGATTTTTTTTTCTAAACACAATATTGGGCATCTTGCCAGTGTCCAATGGGGTGTACAGGCTAAACAAATTTTGTACAAACTTTGAGACAATCAGTAAAGTGACCTGTACAAGAAAAAACCACCGGTCAACTAATTCAACAAACTTAAAAACACCCTTCTTAAAATACCCTTACTCTAATTTAAATATTGTACACCGTTAAACAAAATCTAGGTTTAGCTAGCTATGTCATCATATCCATGTTAACCAAGGTACTTTTCTTTCTAAGCCATTTTCATTACTTTCCCATCATTTTTCCATCACTGTTAAGTTTCCCCTGCAACAAACAGCAGAGGAATTAAATGCAATAAGCAGTGACAAGATTGATGCATAAACGTTTTCTCCCAAATCCAAACCACTCAAAGATGTAACACTGATAATGAACCAACCAATCATGTGGCTCCAGAGCTTGCAGTAACCCCACCACCATCCCTTAATCCCTGAAGGTACGAGTGTAATGTTCTTTGCACTGTGTCAGCAACTAGTCTCAATCGCCCTTGATTAACATCCCCCCCTGAAGATCCATTCACTTCCACAGTTCTAGCCACTCTCTGTTTACATTTCTCCCAGTCATCGAGCCGCAACCAGCAAGCTCGGCCTCCATGGCTTCCTTCCATTCCAAGAAAAGACACATTAGGATTTTCACCAAATGAATATCTCAACCTCACTGAAACACAATAGGGCAACCAAGCAGCACCACCCGCAGCATTTATGTTGGGTATGTGAGCTGGATCAAGAACCACAGTCAGCCCAAAATCAACAGAATTATGGAGCCTATCATAATGAATGTTGCTTTTTGATGAAGACGAATTCTCAAAGTTCCCATCCATATTCAATCCTGCATGATTTTCCAAACATAACTCAATACAGGGTTTTTGTGCAGGGGCTATATCTCCACCTTGCGCCTGAGCTAATCCTTTTTTCCATGCTATTAGTTTCAAGAATTCTCTCAAAACCGAAATGGGTAAAGTTAGAAGTGTAATGAATGATGCAACGCGTGAAACATCATAGGGCTCCGATGCAACACAACGGCTGAAATAGTCACATATCTCGCTTATTTCAGATTGAGTTAATTCCTCTTGAGCATTGGCCGAAT
The DNA here is from genome assembly GCA_008638375.1 of Nyssa sinensis. NCBI lineage: Eukaryota > Viridiplantae > Streptophyta > Magnoliopsida > Cornales > Nyssaceae > Nyssa > Nyssa sinensis. Next base: position 19,487,467 of record CM018033.1, on the reverse strand, counting down.
TCTGCTGCTGCTGATGCTGCTGTGAATGATGAAAGCGCTTTACACTGAGGACTTGCAGAAGAAGTTGAACTCTGTGGACACTTACAGCAAATACATAGCCCCTGCAGAAAGGCATTTACAATAAGAACATGAACACAAGATACTTCAGATCCAAAGACTAGTGTGTCAAACATCATCCTAAAGCATATAATGTATGCATCAGTTAATTATATCCAAGCAACAGTAAGAGTTACACTAACATAACTCTCAAAGATTGACCATTAATTGTCAGGCAATTATACAATTTATGTACTACCATAGTTAAAAACAAAAGGCATGGATTAGCACCGTGATTTGGAGTTTAAGGAACAAGAGTGCTGCTGATGTTTAACAACCTAATTCGTAAAGTCTTGAAGCAATCCCTACATCACAACAGCCAGAGTATCTTAAATGCTAACGAGGAATTTAAGGAATTCCAACAATGCGCACTTTGCATGGTTAAAGAAGGAAGTCATATAAATTAATTACGAGGTGTGCATGATTCCAAACTGGTGCACTGAGAGTACAAGTGCTAAATGACCACCGTTTAGTTCACTGTTATCTTGCTTCAGAGTTTTTGCCATCATAAAATAGGGATTATATGAGTATTCCCAATATCATTCATTTCAAAGTACGAGGTATGCTCTAGAAGAAAGTTCAAGAGGTTTTTTTTTTTTTTTTGTTATTTAAAGTTAAGCTGTTTAAAAATAGAAGCAAATGATAATATTTTACTTTATGGGGCCACTGTCAACAAATCAACACAAATGGTTTCTATGATTCATGATGATTTGCAGCGGATGAGGATTGTAAAGGTGGTATCACTGCATTCCTTTATTGGCTAGATAAGCTTATTTAGATTTTTTCTATTAATTTTAGTTTATGCATTTCTTTTCCCAAAGCATCAATACAACTCATGGAATAACATGACAAGATAGAAGAATTATAGAATTGAAGTCTCGTAAAGATATGGATGTAAAAATATTGCTAACATAAAATAGAACTTTATGGTCTTACCCAACAAAGAAGCGCAAGGCAGGCTGCTCATGGTCCAAATTTAACAGTGCACCTTCATTGTCCTTTAAAATTGACCCTAGGATCTCTTTTAAAAGATCAGGTAACTGTGCAAAGAGCCATAGCACTCCAAGGTACTTGAGTATACCTCTAAGAACCTTCTTAAGAGCAACAAGAGGAACCCATCCACCTCCATAACCTCCATCATCTCCAAGTCCAATAATGGCTGTATTCAGCTCCCCTCTCATATGAGCAGGTACACCCAGACCGGGTGATCTACGTATAGGCAAGCCTGAGCTCACCACAGCCAAATTTGAGGATGCTGAAAGTGCATTTCCCACACGGTTCAGACCAGACACTTGGTTTCCTGACCTAGGCATTCCAGCAGAATTTGGGTGGTTAACTCTATTTCCACTGGCCACTGACAGCTGTGAAGTCGAACTAGGATTTTGATTGTTTACATTTGCCAGCCCAACTGCCTGTTGACCACCAGTAAAATTAGGCTCCAAACCATTCAATTCCTGAGCCACATGCTCCATAATGAAAGGGCGGAATTGTGGACATGGCAATGATCCTCCAACTGAAGGGCCTCCCTTGGGGGGTGTTGCTGGTTGCAACCAAACCTGATCTCCGGCAAAACAACGCATGTCAACTGCAAAGAATTTGCGATATATGATTCGAATCCAGTAGGGGCCACGAAGTACAACTGAGACATCAATGGGCAAAAGCGAGCTAGGAACAATGCCAGGGCCACCTCGCCCAGCAGCAGCCAACATTGCAGCCCCATGAAGGCTATGAGTCCCAAGAGGGCCTGCAGTTGTAGATGCAATAGGATTCCCTCCGAGACCAGATGACACCTGACTGGCAGTTGTAGTTGAACTGCTTTGTAAGTGTCCCTGTGATTGCAGGTACCCACTCTGTTTTGGGATAGAAGAGAGAGCTGCAGTAACACCAGGGACCCCAGAAGCTGGACCAGCTCGTGCAGGCCGTGTCGCAGCTGCAAGAGCATGCAAGGGTCCTGCAGTGAGGCGAATGCAATCCAAAAGCGAAGCAACTTCAGCTCCATTTATGAAGTCCTCTAGAAACTGTAGAAATCCAAAGATGTTAAACGTCCATAATTATTACAGAAAACACATTGGTAATGGAGCTAAATTTGTGATAGTATTGAATAAAGACATGTATACAAAGTTTTCTAGAAACTGTAAAGAACAGAAAATGTTAAATGCCCATAATTATAATAGAAAACAAATTGGGAAATGGAACTAAATTTGTGACAGAATTGAATAAAGACAAAAAATTATCAGTAAAGTGAATAAAGACAAATTTAAATGGCATGAACCTATTACCTTGAAATTACAATAAATTAAAAATGAAATAGGAGTCAAAAAAATTTTATTTGTGCTCAAGTAAAATAACGTTCTTTAGGGTGAAACAATTTTATACTGCTACTCTCTAAGAAGCACAAATTTGGACACGGGATACGGATACGACACGGACAAGACTGGACACGTTTTTCTCAAAAAATTAGGACACGGACAAGTCAGGGACACGTTGAATATATATAAATTTCTTATATTTTTTATATAATCATATAATAAAAACCTAATTTTATTTCAATTAAAATTAGTATAAAAACACACAAATCACAAAAATATTATTAAGATATTAAAATAACAAAGCTATTAAATAAAAATTAAAGAACTCCATTTAACCATCAACATTCATGACTCAAGTGTCCTGCACGTGTTAAGGAAGTGTCCGAGAGTGTCGGTATCCGACACGTGTCTGTAAGCCAAAATAGAGTGTTCGTGCTTCATAGGCTACTTTGGCCCAAATAACTTTTTGCGTTGACATGTTATAGACAAAATAGCACTCACCAGGAACTTTCAGTTTATTTAAACAACAATATCAGATGAAGACATAACATGAACTCAACACAATCTTTTGGAATCTCTCTGTATGTAGATCTAGTCCAGTGACAGGGTCAGTCCAAAACAGGTCAATGGTCAACCAACCGAGTCATCTGAATGACCGACTACAATACATAAATTGGCATTTAGTATTGATAGATGAGAAGATGACAAATATATGAAGATTCCCTTAAAGCAAAATAAAATAGTCCAATTAATGAGAGAGATTGTAATTAGGACAGTAAACAACATAAAAAGATCAAATGTCAAAAAGCTCAAATTTCAGAAAATTCAAATCTAATTATAATATAAATATGGCAAGAGAGTTTGACTTTTACACAACTTCTATTCCATTTCACTTGAGTATCTTACCATTAATTTGCTATAACTCTTCTGATCTTCAGCATTTATTTGACGTATGTTATTGTCCAATTACACGATTTAACATGGACGGGCCAATGGATTGAAAGATCAAACACTTTCCTGCACGACCTTTTTAGGTTTTACATTTTTCAGGTGGACTAAGTCATCTATTCGTGCAAAAGCAGCAAGTGTGTGCGGCTTCAAAGCATTGATTCAACAATGCTTTGATATGTTAAAATGGAAAACCAATGAAAATTTGCTAAAGAGAAATTATATGTTGTTGCAAGATCATTCAATAAAGAAGTAGTTAGCAAGAAAAGGGTTCCTCGGTGTAAATGAAAGATAGACTAAGAGAACCACCAGCGCTGGACTGCAATCTTATAATCTATTTTATTTATTTTTTGATAAGTAATCTTATATTCTATTATATAGGAAAAGCAATGATGAGTAATATACTACAAAGGGAGGAGGAGGAGGAGGGGGAGGGATGCAATGCAGGCAACAAAAAAAGTTGGCGCCATTTTAGTCAGAAAAGTAAATAAATAAAAACTTGCAGTTTCACCAAAGCAAACAGAAACGTCTGGGAATATTTGCCTTCCAAGTCTAAAAAGAAATGCTGGTCCTTTTCAGTGTTTCAGCATATTCCTGATCAAACAACATTTTCTTGAGAGAAACATTATACTAAGGGACTATTAAAAAAACAATTGCTTGATGTGTCATTCTAAATTTGAAAATCAAATTTTATCAAATCGCACTTTAAAGAAATTCAAACTTGATACTAAGGGCCTCTTCGACTTAAAAAGGAAATTTAACACTGAAAATTTAAGTGCTAACTTACTAGCACTGAAAGTTTTGAGTTGATGAAACAATTTTTAAGGGTAAAATTTTCAATTCAAAATCAAAAAAAAAAAAAAAAATTATTAATTCAAATCTATTTTAAAACTATCTTCCACTAAACTTGTTCTATGATAAGTGAAAAGTCGAGTCGCTCCTGATAAAAATTCAGAGCCATCTATTATGTGAAAAGTAATATTTAAATGAAAACATATTATCCATTATCAACAGCACTTAACAGAGAAACCACCGAAAGTTTTCAGTTTTCAGCACTGAATAGAGGTTTTACCCACTGTCCCAAAATAATAATCCTCCATTGGAATTCCAATTTTTTGAGGAAACGGGCATTTCATGTGTTCACACTTTAGTGAAAAGCTTAAATTGACAAAAGTATCCTTCCACCCACACTAGTTAATATGCCCGCATCAATTACAAAAGGTCAGCATAGAAATTTTAGAGCAACTTACCTATTTACTTTTCAAAATTGACATCTATTTTGGAACATTCCAAAATGAAGAGACTACTAATTTGGGACAGAGGGAATCTTCCAACCAAGTTTTTGATATTATTTCTCCACTACTTGTGTTTCATGGAATTGTAATAATTCTTAAGCATCTCGAAAATTCTAAACTTTAAAGACACAAACAAGCAACCTGAACTCCCAAATTGGATGTTTATGGAATTAATATGCTACTAGTGGCACATGCGATGCATGTGCTCCTAACCTCACATTACCTCGTTTGTTACAACCTACGTGTAAAGAAATTGAATGTAAGTTGGCACGATTGAATTACGTGTAATGTATTTTTTTTCTTAGTTTATTTTAAGGATCATGAACATTTTATGAATAGAGCCACACACACACACATACACAGAGAGAAGGGTTGGTTCGTGTCTTTTGTCTAATAGTGTAGGCATAAAGTGTTGTGCTGTGGCATTCTAGGTGAGATTTATGTTGTAAATATTCAATTGTATATGTTTTTAGGAAAATTCTATGAACATAAATGTGGATGATGGAATCCTTAAATTTAACAACACTGGAGAACCAGTACTGCTTATGTTTAATGTATGCCTCACGAGTTTCCAATTTTTATGGCCTTTCTATAGGATTTCCAAGACATCCATTCCAAGGCCAACCAAGATTACACACACTAATGTAATTTAATATCTCATCCACATGCTAGAAAAGAAGGCAATGCAAAGCTATGCACTGTTGTCAACAATTTTCATGGAGTAAAAGTGACTTGTGGCTACAACAAAAGACCACACAAGTTCAATTCTACGTGGTAATAATAATTGTTGGAAATTTTGTCTCAACTTCCTTGTCTACTTTGTTTCCTATTTTATAGATTTTTCCTTTTTGGGCAAAGAAATTTATTGTGAAAAGTTTGCTGATAGAAAAAGAGAACTTATCTTGTCCAACAAGGAATTTAGCTCAAGAACTCTACACGTAGATGCCCAAGTTTCTTAATGAGATGTGCGAGTGAGCTGGCAAAGAGTTTGTAGAAAGGTAATGTACAGGTACAGACAAGAAGAATACTAAGGAGCAGGAAAATGGCATCTGTTTTTGGGATGCAAGTTTGTGTTCTGGTTTTCTGTGTTGCATGTATATCCTCTGTAATTCATCAACAGTCATAGAAATTCCTTTTGCTGATTGACATGAGGAGGATTTAGGCAAACCACATTAAATATTGTTTCCCAACCATGTTTGTTTATATTTCGTTGTTATTTGTAATTGGATTTGGCAGAACAAGATTAATAAGAACAATAATAAATTATGTAGTATACAAATATGGAATAAATTCAAGGGTGATTGGCCAACAATCCATCAAAAGTACTAATCATCTAGTCCAAGTCCAAATACATTAACCCATAAAATGCTTTAATTATTCACTCTCGATAATACCCCTTTCACTAAAATCCTGCCAAATCTAGAAAAACCTCCAAAAAGTTTTGCAAAACTTTAAAATTCAATAACTTGTAATTTATAAATTCATTTCTACTAAAATTTATATATTTGGATTCTAAACATCAAGATCTATCAAAAAAGATCCGTATTGAACATGAAATTTTGAAAAAAAATATCACTTCAAACTATAAAATTGTCTCAATGAAAGTGTAAAAATTCGCCCCAACGAAATTGTAAAATTTTACACTTTCCAGCGAAAAACTTCATCCCAACAAAATTGTAAAAATTCGCCTTAGCACTGCTTGAAAACTTCTTGTAAAATTTTACACTTTTCAATGAAAACTTCTTCCCAGAGAATTCAAAAAAATTGCATGTCGATCATCAATTTTCACAGCACTGCTCCGAAACCAAAACGATGGGTGATCGGGACCATCGATTTTCCACAAGTGATTCATTCATCTGATTATCATCATTGTAATCGTTCATTATCTAAACTAGAGAATTAGTATCAGCCACCATTCTTAGGGTTTTTAACAAAGCAATACTTGGGGAAATAGAGTTAGAGAGAGAGACGGCGAACTTCAAAATCTGGAGGAATAGCGGTGCACTACAATGGTGGAGTACAATTCAAAATCCAACAATTGCGATGATGGGTTGCGATCAATGGTGACGATTAATAGTTTTGTTGATGGCGATTCACGATGATGATGGTGATGACGAACGAAGGCAATCGATGGAGACAATGGCTACCGCTATGGTCGGTGGAGAAGAGGGAGAAGAGAGATGGGGGAGTTGTAGGGGATTTTTAGGGTTGCGAATTTGAAGCTTGATTCAGATCTGGGCTTCATAGTGGAGAGATTTCATAACGTGGCGCAACTGGTGTAAACAGCTGGGTTATTTGTGGAAAGCCACTAAGATGGAGTGTTGATGACCTTCTTGGGCTTCAAGCCATTGTCGTGAGAGAGATGGCTGATTGTGAGAGGAGTTCCCCAATTTGAGAGATTCTATTTTGGACGGATATATTTCATTGGGGTATTATTATTATTTATAAAATAAATTACAAATGTCATGTCATCATAATAGATCTAAGCTCAAAAAAAGAAATAACCAAGTCCTTTACCTCAAATTAAAAAGGTGTGTGGATCTTATAATAATATGGTATCTTCTTCAAGGACTTAAGGTTAATTAACCTAAATTCAACTCCATCTCATATAATGGAAGTTCCACCCTCCCCAAGTATAACAGGTAAGTTTCTTCAATATATGTTACTGGATATCAATGAAAGAATTCTTATCAGAGAAAAGGGAAAAAAAATTATCAGTGAAAGAATAGACGGGGGGAAAACTAATGAAATAAAAATAAAAAAACTAGAAAAGAAAAAAACAAAGGGAAAAAATAGACAAACCTTGGTATGAGGCCAAAGCTGGTCAGGAGAAACATGCATTGTGCAGCCATCTTTACCTGATTCCCACTCAACAACAAAGCGAGCAAGGACCCCTGAACCAAAACTGAACCACAAGCTCATAAGTCCAACTGCCTCAATTCGAAAAGCCCTCCTCATCTGTTCAGAAAACTTATCAGCTGCCTCAAGAACACCTTTTGATCCAACTACTGCTTTACCCTCAGCGTGTGCACTGCCTTCTTCTAATTTGTCATCTGATCTTACTCCAAGCAGTTTCCGCATTCCAAGGGCAAACATTCTAGCATTAGAGAGCCTTTGGATATCTGCCACTAACTTCTTAATACTATCAGTCTCAACAGAATGGTAATTGAGAACAACACCTTCTGGATCATAACGAATATGAGAATCTATGTCAGATGTATTGGCAATGCGAACACCACAACCCCATGGAGTACTATTGCTTCCCTTCTGAAGCTCCCACAAATCCCTGAAGTGCTGGTCATTTATTTTGACATCCCAATACATGCTTCCAGGTCGACCAAGTCGCAAGCATATATGCTGCCATGTATCACCTCTAGCAAATGGCAGTCGGAACCACAAGTTTGAGGATGCATTTCTTAGACCCACTTCTTCAACATATGGAATGTCAAGTGCCTCCATCTGGCTAGTTAGTCGGGCATGCTTTATACAGAGTGAGCAGTGCCTGACCACATGAAGAAGAGCTGAAACATATATACTAGAGGGTCCATTGCCTTTATTTGCTTCAGCAATCAGATTTGCATAACTGTATCCTTCAGTTTTAACAATCATTTCTGATGAAATGAGTGCCTGCAATGAAGTCTGTTGAGTGCAAGCTGATTCCGTGATTTTCCTTCTCTTATAAACTCCCGCATTGGCATCTAGACATTGGAGTGATGGAATGAAGTTCAGCATATCTGAAACTGTACGCTTTCTTGATGTTTTATCATGTTTGGAAATAGCATCAAGACTTGAGCTAGGACAAATTCCAGACTCTGGTGCTTGGGCTGAAATGAGAGCATTTAACAAAAATATAGTTATCTGAAAAGAATATTTTTTTATGAAAATGTACAAATTACAGTTAGAACAGATAAACTCCGAGTAGGTATCTTACATACGGGAGATGTAACCCAAGAGCTAGATCCAGAAACTCTAAAAGATCCAGCTAGAGCTCCGGTAGGTATTCTGGGCCCATTAGTTTTTGCATTTGGTGCAGAAACACGAGGACCAGTTGGCCTAGGTGGAGATAATACTCGAGATGAACGATTTCCAGAAACATTCAGCTGATTATCATCCATTATGGCACAAGAACCAACTTCAGTGGAATGTGGAGATCTCAGGGAAGACAAATCCTGATCAGACTTTGAAGCTGATAGTTTCTTCATAGTTGTGCTCCTTCCTAGCCCAGAAGATGGTGAACTGACAGAACTAGATTGTACTATGCCCTTCATATTGCTTGATGCATAAATAGAACCATTGTAATGGGGGCCTCCACTTGAAACTTTAGTGACACTACTAATCTGTAGTCCTCCCTCCCACTTAGGAGAGGATGTTCCAGCTTTTATACTTTGAAAACTCTTTGGAACGGAGCCAAAATGCGAAGCAGGAGATGTATTGAATGTTGTGGAGAGATTCTGAAGAGAAGAAGAAGGTGCAGATGACCCTCTCTCAAGCTCAAACACTTCATCAACAATAGATGAAAAACTTGATGGATGACCTCCAGAACTGAGCACAGAACCACCAAGGCTGAACTCTGAAAGAAGACCAGGTTCAGAAGTCTGATTAGTACCTACACCATTTGGTGAAAATGAAAGTAGTTTTCCACAATCAAGGAGGCTCAAATTGAGTTCATCTTCAAGCATCTGCATTTGACCAATGTCAATACTTTTTATACGGATCACATGAAAAGAATGAACTTTTCCTGACGGATCTAGCTGAGTCTCTAGCAATTTGAATAGCGGTTTAAAATCCTTATCTAGTTGCATCAGCAAAAAATATGAACTCCCACATTCTGGAAATCCCATTAGTAACAAACTTGAACCATTTAAAATATGCTTGGGCACCTTCACCGCAGCAAAACCATGTTCATATACCTGCAAGAATCAAATGGTCCTGCGACAGTCATTACTGGATGATACTGCCTAATTAAGGCTCCTAATATTATAACTACTAGCCATAGAAGTTTCTGAGATAAACATAAAGATCAAGCACCAATTTCTTTCCTGTTAAACTACCACAGTATCAGATGAATAAAATAAGTGAGAGATTGATTATCATGGTAATGGATGAAATCAAATTTGCTATAGCTGATATGTCAGGGTAATATATCGAGCAGCAGCAAAAAAAAGTAACAAAAGCACTTTTCTTCGACAACACTAGGAATAGTATATAATGCGGCGATATTTCCAGTAGCAGACAAAGAAATTTAAAGTCGAAGATGTCCAGAGAAAGTATGAATAGATTAGTAACAAAAATTCAGGGAATAGATTTGGGTGTTGTGGTAGGTGGTTGCAGTGTTTTTTATTTTGCTTTGTTTTTTTTTTTTTTTTTTGAGGGGGGAGTAGGGATTGGAACTTTTTAGAACCCCATGAAAAAATCAACATAAACCATGTCACATTAAACATTCCAATTTAATCATCATTTCTTTCACATAACAGACACCTTGCATCCATATTGAACACTGACAAGATGACTGTGTTCTTTTTGTGAAATAAACAGATGAGTTTGGTGGGGGGGAGAGAATAAGACAAAGAAACGGAAGAGTATGTTTACCTCAAGACCTAAAAACCTGCCAATACACACGAATAAGTGCAATATACTTTTGCTTCTCAAGCTTGTAAAAACCTCAGCAGCAGACATAATTCCCTGGTTTAGAGCTTCTTCACAATCTACCAATACCGAAGGTGTAAGAATATTCCTGGATGAGTGGAGCAGAAAGCGCCCATTCCTGCAAGTCAGAAATAAAATTAAGATTTTTAAAGATCATAAAAATGACCCAGTAAACATTTAAGATTTTTTTTTCTTTTTTAACAAGTAAACATTTAAGATAATTCTCAAAATCCGATCTAAAAATCAGTGTTAGTTTAGTTGAAATGCTTTATTTGCATGATTCTACGGTTTGGTAAAAGGAGAGGAAGAGAAGAAAAGAAAAAGAATGAGAAAAATTTTTGAGGAAAAAGATGTTGGAATAAATGACCAATTCCCATAACTCTCTATGTTTTATTATTAAGGTAAATAAAATTACAATAATGCCATTACTAACAAATGCTCCAAAATATCTCCACACTCTCCCTCAAGTTGGTGAATAGATATTACACATGCCCAACTTGAACAAAATATTATGGAACACCTTACTTGACACTCCCTAAATCAAAACATAAGCCAATTGCACTATATTTCTCACAAACGGAGTACAAATGACATTAAAGTTTAACTTCTCTTTAATGAAATGCATATCCACTTCAATATACTTAGTTTGATCATGTTGAACTGGGATATGGGCAATGTTAATAGCGGCTTTGTTGTCACAATAGAGTCTCGTTAGACCACTCAAACCAAAACCGAGCTCTTCCATCATAATTTTTAACCACAAAAGCTCACACACCACATGTGTCATAGCTCTAAACTCTGCCTCAGCACTAGATCTAGCAACAACTAATTGCTTCTTACTACGCCACTTCACTAAGTTGCCACCGACAAAGGTACAATAACCGGATGTGGATCTTCTATCTTGGACTGATCCCGCCCAATCTACATCTGTATAAGATTCCAACTCCAAGTGATTTTGTCTAGAAAATAACAAACTTCTCCCAGGTGCCGACTTCAAATACCAAAGAATTCGAAAGACTACTTCTAAGTGAGAGGATCGAGGAGAGTGCATGAATTGACTCACCACACTCACTACATAGGCAATATTTGGCCGAATGTGAGATATAAATAAACCGACCCACAAGTCTTTGGTACCTGCCTATATCAACAATTGGATCATTATCATCTTCTCTAAGCCTATGATTTAACTCAATCAAAGTGTCACAAGGCTTGCAACCAAGCATTCCTATTTTCTTTAGCAAATCTAATACATACTTCTGTTGGAAAATAAAAATTCCCTTCTCGGATTTTGCGACCTCTATCCCAAGAAAATATCTCAAGTCACTCAAATCCTTTATTTCAAATTCCAGAGCCAAGAAGGATTTTAATGCTCGAACCTCTTCAATATTGTTCCCAGTAATCACTATATCGTCCACATAGACTATGAACACAGTAATCTTCCCTTGCTTATGCTTGATGAAAAGGGTGTGATTAGCTTGACTCTACTTATACTCATACTTTTGCATAGTTTTACTAAACTTATCAAACTAGACTCTTGGAGATTGTTTCAAGCCATAAAGAGCCTTCTTTAACTTACATACTTTCCCTTCAGTAGACAGATAGAAAACCAAGGGGGACATCCATATACACCTCATCGTCCAAATCACCGTGGAGAAAGGCATTCTTCATATCTAATTGTTGAAGAGACCATCCCATATTAGTAGCTAAAAAGAGCAATACTCTGATGGAATTCATCTTAGCCACCGGAGCAAACATTTCTTGGTAATCAATACTATAGGATTGAGTGAAACCCTTTGCCACCATTATAGCTTTATACCTCAATTTTGTTCCGAAAAACATTTGAAATTGGAAAAATCCCATCAAACGACTTAAAAAAATTTTGTAAAAATTACCACGATGCTCATCTAGTAGAGGCAATCCAACCCAGCAAGTTTCGTCACCGAAAAGTGCTGACATCAACATGACATCATCGTACAAACGATGACGTCGGCATATAGACGATGATGTCAGTGTACTTCTAGGCTTCCTCTTGTACTTTGACGTCTTACACAGTATTTTCTATGAGTTTTTTTGGCTTCAATAGTGCTTTGATACCAAGTTGAAATGCTTTATTTGTATAATTCTAAGGTTTGGTAAAAAGAAGAAGACGAAGAAAAGAAAAGAAAAAGAAAAAGAATGAGAGAATATTTCTGAGGAAAAAGAAGTTGGAATAAATGACCCAATCCCATACCTCTATGTTTTATTATTAAGGTAAATAAAATTACAATAATGCCATTACTAACAAAGGCTCCAAAACATCTCAACAAGTTTTAAAGAAAATATTGGCTTTTAGAAAAACATCAAGTCTCTGGTAACAATGAATTTTGAAAACATAAATACAGTACAAGTACATATCAGCATGACAAGCATTCACTGCAAAATCTTAATTGTCACTAAAACACAAGTCGACACACCTTAATTTCTCAAACTAGTGTCAAACAAAATATCAAGAAGGATCTAAATAACTCTATGTAGAGCATCCCTTCTACAAAATTAATACAATCCAAATAAGTTATATTTGTAATTTAGCAACTATTGACCCCAATATGGAGATACTCACGAGAATGCATCATATTCCATCGAATATGCAAATTACAACAAGAATTCTGGGATATTCAGAGATAAATGTCTGCTACTTTCTAAGAATATCACAAATGGAATATAAATTTTTCCATTATTTTAGAACACATCTATTACATGTCCACGTGGCCACTAACATTGACACACGTGGTCTTGGTCATTAGTTTTTTTTTTTATGATCAGTAAGATTAGTATATTATAAACAAGGAACCAAAGGGGGGTAACCCACGTACAAAAAAATTCTGTTGAAAAAAGATTATTTTTTTAACATAATTTTTTATGCAATATGGATCTTGTTTCAAATATCTCAATTTTTAAAGTCCAAATATATATTTTTCATGAAAAATGTACTTATATATTGTAAGTTATTTAATTTTGAAATTTCAAAAACAAAAAAGTGATAACATTGCATCTCTGGAGCAGGTTGGATATAAAGAAGTTGTTTCTTCCATGTTTTTGCAAGAATGGGCATTTTTGTCAACAAAATTCCTAAGGACTTTTTGGATTAAGATATTTTGAGTTGGACCTTGCGCTTATTAAGCACTTTATGAGGGACTTATGATTGAATCTCCCTAAATTTTTTCCATTTATATTTTTCGAGATGCAATAAAGCTCAATTTCAACTATCCTATGGATATGTAACCATCTAGGGAAAATCAATAAATTCTAAGTGGTTGTCAGAACAAGTGCTAAAATTAGCAAAAATTTGTTTGATGATGGCATCAAGCTTAGTGCCAAGAATGGATGGAGTATGAGAACTCTTAATAAGGGATTGGGATGCAGACTAACTACTATGATTGAGTTAATTTCTTCGAGAAAGTAGCTACGGAATTGTTTGCAAGGATTGCAGGGACAATCATTCAAATAGTGGCCTTATATAAGCTTCTGACAGAATTTGCACACTCGAGTAGGGCAATCCAAAAGAATATGACTATACTTGTGACAATATTTGCAGAATCATTGAATAAATTGTATAGGTAGAGTTCTTTGATAGTCTAAGAAGTCCATAGTGTGGATAAAAATGGGTACAGTTGAGCAAAAATAGACTATCGATGAGGAACTAGGCCAAACATATGCCAAAAACAAATTCAGAAGGTTGAAAAATTGTGGGGACTGGTCTGAACCAGATGAAAATTGGTCAAAAAGGTGCTGAACCGATCCAAGAGAAGAAATATACTAAATCGGCACTATAGTGTTTCCCTAGCTGACGTGGATAAATGCATTGATATAGACACCACGTGTCTAACGATGCAGATGACGTGGCAAAATTGGGTCACACTACTCAAATTTATTAGTTTTTCTTATACATTTGTACTTTGAATCATAATCTCTTCATGGTAAATCCATCCATCATTCAAATGGAGTCTTAATCACTACTCAAATTTACTAATTTTCCTTAAGTCTCACTATCTCTTTTTTTTTTCCTTGTCTTGATTTTTAGAATCCCTCATTTGTTTCAACTTTTAACCTTCTTACTATATGATAAATGCTAAACCTATCAAATTTTTATCTCGAATTTCAAATCTTGAATGACACGCCATGTATCATTGGTTCACATCATTTATATGATTTGATGTGTTTCTAAATGATTTTGACATGCAAAATTTGAGACAAATTTATGAATCTTAGAATTATTGTATATATGTTACATGTTACACTAAACATTTTTCATAACTCTCCACTACTTGTTTTGAGTTTTAATAGGTAAGCAGTAAGTGCTCGTTTGAGTTTGCTCAAACTAATGTAAAGTGAAAAGTAAGCTTATAATAGTATTTTTTTTTTTTTTTGGTAGTACTTTTGTAGGACGTTTGAGAAAGGCATTCTTCATATCTAATTGTTGAAGAGACCATCCCATATTAGCAACTAAAGAGAGCAATACTCTAATGGAATTCATCTTAGCCACCGGAGCAATCGTTTCTTGGTAATCAATACTATAGGATTGAGTGGAACCCTTTGCCACCATTATAGCTTTATACCTCAATTTTTTTTCGAAAAACATTCAAGATTGGAAAAATCCCACCAAACAACCTAAAAAATTACGCCAGACAATGACGCCGGCTTACAGACGATGACGTCAGCATACTTCTGGGCTTCCTCTTGTAGTTTGATGTCTTACACAGTATTTTCTATGAGTTTTTTTGGCTTCAATAGTGCTCTGATACCAAGTTGAAATGCTTTATTTGTATGATTCTAAGGTTTGGTAAAAGAAGAAGACGAAGAAAAGAAAAGAAAAAGAATGAGAGAATATTTCTGAGGAAAAAGAAGTTGAAATAAATGACCCATTCCCATACCTCTATGTTTTATTATTAAGGTAAATAAAATTACAATACTGCCATTACTAACAAATGCTCCAAAATATCTCGACAAGTTTTAAAGAAAATATAGGCTTTTAGAAAAACATTAGGTCTCTGGTAACAATGAGTTTTGAAAACATAAATACAGTACAAGTACATATCAGCATGACAAGCATTCACTGAATACAAGATTAATCAAATGTTTCATTTTAGATTTACCCACAACCAAAATCCTATATGTCAAACTAAATAAAATTATAACAGTGAGTTACTGATCTTGGAGAGTTTTATAATTTTACTGTACTGAATATTCAAAATAAATGACAAACAGCTGTGTTTCGGTTATCATAAATTATCAAAAATAAGTGCTTTCTTTCAATTTAAAGATCTCTAAAATTTTTTAATATTGCTGCATTAGAAGGAAAAAAAATGTTTTTGCAAAAGACTTTTCTTTGTCACATATACTTGTCCCAAAAAAATGTCATATTATAGTGATGTGGAAGAGTTTAATTTTACCATAGCAAATCTTCAAAATATATGACAAACAGCCATGTTTCAGTTATCATAAATTATCACGAATGTGTTTTTTCCAATTTAAAGATCTCTGAAATCTTTTAAGATTTCTGCATTAAAAAGGAATAAAGAAAAAGAATTTTTTTGGTGAATGAGATATTTTTGTCACATATGAAGGGCTAGTCTAGTGCACGAGACTCCCATTGCTGCAGGGGTCTGAGGAGAGTTAGATAAATGCAGCCAGGCTATTTCAGTGACTCGGCCAGGTCACAATAGAGCAACCTTACCGTCACCCCAAGGCAAAAATCGTCACGAATACTTGACAAAACAATTGTCACGAATACTTGACAAAAAATTTGTCACATATAATATTCAAAACACAATCCAGGCTGTTTGGGACTTTTGAGTTCCAATCCAAAAACTTCCAAGCTAATAGTAAAGGGAATTCAAAGCAAAACAGACTGAATAAACATAAACAAATAAATGAGTGGAGAATTCATCATCAGCGGCGGTGGCGGTAGAAGTAGAGATGATGAATGAATGAACAAATGAAGCAAGGAAGAGCTAGTCAAAGCCAAAGTCTATAGCTGCTTGAAGAACCCACGGGTGGAAGTTGGGCCAAAAGGGGAGCTTGAAGAAAGGCGAGGGCAGTTAGGGTTTAAGTATGGAATAGTATATTTATTTATTTTCTCCACGACACTTCATATAGTGCAATGCCTACAACATGTTTTAACACACACAGACAAACTAATAGATGGTGGCACGCTTTGTACAGTCAGAAAACTTGGGACCATGCAAAATGCCTAAAGCAGCGTGAAACGCCCCCAAAGTAAGTGCCATTGCAAAATATAAAGGTTTTAGCATCAATTTTTTGAGTAAACCGAAATGTTTCAGCTATAACAGGCAGAAAATACAACAGGATTAATAACCTGCCCCAACCCCCCAAAAAAATCAATCAAATAAAAACTCGCTCTATTACCCCATCTTCATCCCCGCTCCCAGACTTCGGTATTATTTTGAATGTAAACCCCAATGGCTTTAGGTTGCCGCAGAAATTACAAGAGAACGAAAAAAGAAAGAAAGAAAAAAAGGCTATATTAGTTACTATACCACGCTTCCAACTACTCATATTCCTATGAATACTTTTTTTTGATAAGTACAATTTCAGTAAAACCACCCAAGAAAGGCACAATACTTAAAAATAAATAAATAAATAACTGCGCAACTAACAAAAAAAGGCTTAAACCCTCTCCCCCAAACGCTATAAAAGTATCAATATTAGACGGGTAAGATTCGATTACCCAAAAAGTTAAGAGATTTCAACAATCTATCTATAAATCTATTAAGAAGAGTTAACTCTCCTTTAAAAATTCTAGTATTTCTCTCCCTCCATGTACACCAAAAAATACAAAGAGGAGCTAATCTCCAAATTCCTAACAGTAAAAATAACACAAGCCCTTGCCATATCTTTAACAACCCCCCACCGAACAAGGCATCACCCAAGAACAACCAAAAAGAGAAAAAGAGAATATTCCATAAATCTCTAACAACCGAGCTGTGGATGAACAAGTAATTAACAGATTCTTCCTCCTCATGGCACATATAGCACCTATTAGCCAAACAGATGCCTCTTTTTTGCAGGTTGTCCAACATCAAAATGGTCAAAAACCCACTGTCCAAGAAAAGAAAGCCACCATTTTAGGAGCGTAGGAACGCCATATAACCTTCCAAGGAAAATCCTTAACTTCCCTTCAGGCTAGTTGCAAGTACAAAGACTTGACCAAAAATTTCCCCCATTGCCCACACTCCAAAGAAGAGAATCCTCATTGTCCTTATCCGAGCAGATATGATAAAGAAGAGACATTAAACTCACAAACTCCTCCGACTCCCAATCTTAAAAATCCCTTCTAAAGCAAGGAGCCCAAACAATCCCATTATCATTGTAGTCCACAAAAGCTTCTCAATTAGAGGTAATTTGGAGAAGAAAAAAAAAGGTGAGGGAATCTATCCTCCAAAGTGAAATCCCCACACTTGGTAACTCAATTTATTTTAATCACTCTCAAGTCCAAACAGTGTATACAATTCGCTCCGTTTCACTGTCTTCATCCGCACTCCCAGACTATGGTGTTATTTTGAATGTAACCCCCCAATGGCTTTAGCTTGTCACAGAAATTATATAATCAGTCTTTCCAATGAATTAGCTGAAGTTCAAAAATTACCATCCATAATTGCCTTATTTATGCGTATGCTAAAAACAAAATGCAGTGTCTACATTCTAATATTCTATTAGCAAATCAAGATGGCATGAAATCTTTTTTTATATTTTGTAAAGAGAAAAAAATATAAAGAAAGTAAAAATGGAGGAACAAAGAAATGTATCAAAACTAAGAAAATTTCTACATTAACTCCCAGCTTTGTCATATGTGGCATGTACAATCAATTGCCTAGAATCTAGACTTCTACACCAACATATACAAAAAAATATATATATGATGAGAGCCATCCATTCTAAACATCAGAGGAAAATACACAGTTCATTTGGATGGAGTAAAAAAGGAAAACCTTATATTTATTCCAAGGGTGAAAAATGATGACCCATAGGCACGCACACGCAGTACTTCCTGCCCTTCATATTCCCTTGTACTGGATTTGTTATCCTTCTGCAGACAAAAATTCATTGAAGCAAAACAAGACATTATTCAATTCCGATCGATCGCCTCAAGACTATGAACTCAAAATAGGCCAACACATGAAATGAAAGAAATAGGCTTTTCACAATCTAAAGTAAACAAAAAGAAATTAATAACATGAGAAAGACAATTGATAGAAAACAACCCAAATAGCATCAGAGAATTGACTCAACAAAATTAACACTTAATCAGTTTAGCCTGCCAGCTTTTTTTTTAAATAAGAGAGTATATATTAACAAAGTGCCCGAGGGAGGGCGAAGTGCGAACCCATATTTACAAAGGGAAGGCCACTATTAAGTAGGCCTTAGAATCCCCAAAAAATCCACTACAGAAACCGCATACAAAGGAAAGGCCTTATTGGCCAAAAAGATAAGTAATCTCAAAACACTATATTTGAACATATAAAGGAGTTGTTCTTCACCCTCAAAAACTCTCCTATTTCTCTCTCCACATGCTCCAAATCAAGCACATTGGCACCATCCTTCACACCCTTCTAGCCCTTCACATGGGAACCACTCCAACACAAAAGAAGCTCCTTCAATGAAGGGGGAATAGCCCAAACACAACAAAAAATGGAGAGCAAAAAACACTAACAATCCCTTGCCCACAGGCAAAGAACAAGAGGATGATCTACCAAGTCCCTTTCCTCCTTATTAGCCTGCCAGCTTTATTGAATGGGTATTCTATGTTTCCAATATGGAGATAAAACATCCATTGTACCTCGTAAATTTGTTACACAGCCAAATCAAGAAGAGAGGACATTTCTTTATGTATCCTTATGGAAACAATATACAAATTTTGAGGAGGCAGAACTTACAACTACTATTGGATTAATAATGCCAATGACATGGACCAATCTTACTGTGCCTGCAGGCTTACGCCATCCCATGCCCTGACAGGATTATCATGAACCAAAATGGTGTCATTGGCTTACTGTTTTCCAAGTAGGGACTACAAAGCCTAACCCAAAAAAAAAAAATTGTGCTGAACATGTTTTGCCCAAACCCTGCTTAGGTTTGCCTGTCTCTCCATCTCACGTTGTCTACCACAACCATATAAATTTTTTTTTACAAGTCTACCACAACCATATCATAGAAAACCTATTGAAAACCAAATTCATGTTTATAGAAACAAACTTTAGCCAGTTACAAGGATGCAGTCACCTACTTTCTAAACATACCCCTTTGGGTCACCCAAGATGACCAATTAACTATGTTGCATAGGTACAGGTTTATTTGTTAAAACCCAAGAATAGTAGAAAGTGCCAGCCCAGCAAACAGCAAAAATGGGATTTGAGAGCACAGGATACAGGTTTTTCTTTTAAATTTAGCTCACAAAATTGCCACTTCTATGAGTAACTTTAGGTTTAAGGGCAGGTTTAAATTTTTTCAAACCCCCCCCCCCCCCCCCCCCCCAAAACAAGAAAAAGAGAAGGCACCACAGATTAGGAGAGATTAACAAAAAGTGTAGATACAAGAAAATCATGGAAATTTGCTGATGTGGTTATGTTCTGCAGACCAAAAGAAAATTAGTTGAATTATTTTGGATGCACCCTTTGTTTATTGCAGGAAGTGTGGACCGTAGATAGAATTGGGAAAAAGTAAGCTGATCCCAGTAGGGAAGGTGTAAGGACATCCATTCTAGGGTGGCAAGGTGGGAATCCTTCTGGCTTGGCCCTTACTTTGGGTTGTTTCAAAACCATTGGCATTTGAGATATGGTTTTAGAGCAATTGAGAGGGGTTGCAAGTTATAAGAGTTATTATTGAAGAGAGCAAGTTAACTCTTATCAAGAGTAGCTTTTTTAGGTAATATTATATTTTAAAAAAAGCATCTAGAGGGGGTGCATCCCATAAAGAAAAAAAAAGGGGGTGCAACCCATAAAGAAAGAAAAAAATCGAAATATGTCATGAATGCTTAAAGGTCTGGATATCTCCTCTTTGAAAGAATATATCACCCCACATGTCATGCCAAAATCAAACTCTGCTCCCATTTCCCACCACAATCTGAATCTGCCACAACCACATCCACACCTCTACGAAACCTTCCCACAAGCTCACTCCATGCAAACTAACCAGTTCAACTAAACAGGAACTCCACCCTCAGGGACTAACTCCATGCTTCTTCCACCACCTTGTGCCACAGACAGTCTCCACCGGAAACTGCCACAACCACTTTCCCCTTAGCTCATATTGAATTGCCTTCAAGACCATACCTTGAGACCCCGACAGCCTAAAGGGGAATGCACCTTATCCCAAGATACAAGAAGATACTTGTACTCCTTCCCAATCCACCACCACAAGCAATCTCTCTAAACTCTTCCAACCTTTCAGCAACATAGACCAAACAGAGAAAATAATAGGCTGCTAAACTAAAAGGGTGTTTTTACAAGTGTCAATTTCCCTCCTTAAAACAGGTATTGCCTTTTTCATCCTACCAACCTCCTCTCCATTCTCTCCACAACTGAATCCCAAACTATTGTTGCTTTAAAGTTGGTCCCAAGAGGCAATCCCTAATACAAAATGGCCAAGGTTATAATGGCACAACCCAGGTTAGCTGCTAGGACATTCACGTGCTCCACATCACCTACTGGAACAATATCTAACATAAATAAATTGATACGCAAGTCACACTACTTCAAAGCACATGAAAATGCATCACAAATACCACAAATGAATTTCTCCTATATTGCAGAAAATGATAGTATCATCTACAAACAAATGTGGGAATCCAGATCCCCTGACATCACTAAATCCAAACCAGTCAAAGACCACCCACAACCGCCTTCCATAGTTTTCAAAACCGGACTAGACTAGCCGGTTCAACCAAGAACCAAACCTCCGGCCGGTTTGATATTTTAATTGGATCGTTTTGCCAATAAAACCGGAGTGAACCGACCACTTTTCACTTATACTGGTTGGATCATACAGAGATGAACCGGCTTAAATTTAAAAGACGTGGGTTGTCCTGCACTATCTTCCATAATTCCATCACATCTGTTGCAGCGTGTTGTCCTTTCCCAATGTATTACACAGCATCATCTCTTGTCCCAATATATAACATATTGTCTATTCCCAATGTATTGCACGTCATCATCCCTAGTCCCAATATATAACATATATAAACATGTATTGCACAGCATCCAATATATATTGCACTACATGCTATCTTATCCCAAAATATAAAATCTTGATGGCATGGAGAGCCGAACCCCTAGTCATAGGTTGTAAACCTAAGAAGCACGGACACGGGACACGAAACAAACACGCAAACACATTATTTCTCAAAAAAATAAGACACGGACACGCTAGGGACACGTTGAATATATATAAATTTTTTATATTTTTATATGACCATATAATAAAAACCTAATGTTAATTTAATTAAAATTGACATAAAAACACACAAATTTAAAAAATATTATTAAGATATTAAAAATAACAAAATCATTAAATAAAAAATAAAGAACTTTTTCATTTTATCAACTTTCATGATTCAAGTATTTGGACACGTGTCCGAAAAGTGTCCAAGAGTGTCGATGTCCGACACGGACACGTAAGCCAAAATAGAGTGTTCGTGCTTCATAGTTGTAAACCAACTTCTTCAACCACTAGGCTAAT
Source organism: Nyssa sinensis (assembly GCA_008638375.1). NCBI lineage: Eukaryota > Viridiplantae > Streptophyta > Magnoliopsida > Cornales > Nyssaceae > Nyssa > Nyssa sinensis. Next base: position 19,465,440 of record CM018033.1, on the reverse strand, counting down.
GATTTGTTATGTTCATTTGTATACAAAAATTACTATAAATATATTAATTATAAAACCGGTTGAACCAGTGAACCAACCCCTTCACTGATTTGGTTCTGATAACTCTACCACCTTGTCAATCAACCGACTCAAGACCTCCATAACAAGAGTACACAAGAGAGAAGATAGAAGATCCCATTGCCTCAGACCTTTCAAACTTGCAAAGAAGACTATAGAGATACAAGTCTTAATCCATCTCCACCACACCTCCCCAAACCCCATGTGTTCCATGACATAAAGCAAAAAACTTTCAATTAACATGGTCATAGGCTTTCTCCATACCCAATTTATAAATGATATCTGGCTTCCCACTCAATCTCAAATCCACATATTCATTTGCAATAAGCACCGCATCTAAAATGTAACTGCCCCCCCCCCCCCAAAATAAAAAAAAACAAAAGCATTCTAAGACTATGAGACCACCTTGTCAAGCACCGTCTTTAAACGAAGAGCCAAAGTTTTGGCTAAGATCAATGTTACCTGAAACATGGATCATTATAATACATAGGAAGGAAATGAAAAAGTAGATCGTTACTTGTTATAGAACATGGTACGTTAGGAGTAAGCTTTTTTAGGTTGATTTCGTGGAACAAAATACGTTTATTTAAAGAGTGATATGCTTTTTTATTATATTTGTAATAATATATATAGGAAAAATTCCAATGATTTATGTATGGATTTTCTTCTTTGTTGTATAAGTTTAGGGGGCTTTTGATATTTTACATTAGAACATTAAATCTTGCATTCCAAATCGCTAATGATCCACATTTCGGATCGTGCAATCCAATTCGCAATTCACAATTCGCTTGGAGGGAGCAAACATATATACACTACTCGTCAAACTAATAGGTAGGAAATCATTTAACTCAACTCCTTTTGCATGAATTAGGGCTTTAAAAGAAGCATTCATACTCTGCTCAAATGTTCCATGTTCACAAAAGAAGTGCCACATAACCATATTATCAGCCCGAACAATCTCCCAGCCATGATGGAAGAAAGACAGTCATACCATCCGGATCTAGTGATGAGTTTAAATACCATCTACTTGACGGGAAGAAAATTTGTTTCCCTATGTACTTATCAAAAAAAATTTGTTTCCCTATGCGAGTCATGGAACTAGGTAAACAAGATTTGCAATTGTTCAATCAAACTCTTTTGAGAAAATGATTGTACACATACGAGATGGAGAAATACAATTTGTTAAAGAGGGTGATGAAGATGAAGTATGAAATTGAGCAGGGAGATAAAGCAATCTATGGAGAAAAGATCTCCTATTGAGAGTGTGGAGAAACATTAGAAGAGGGTGAGAGCAATTTGTAAATACACTACATCAAAGGTTAAGAGATGCCAACAAGTTAAATTATGGATTGATCATTGGTAAAGATAGGGCCCTCCTTATTAGATCTTCCCAAGTCTCTTTAGGATCATCATAGATCAACATTCATTCTACCAAGCCATTCAAAGTGGGTGTTACACAAAATTGAGGTTTTCGTTGTCACTTAGCATGCATATGATGTCGCAAACAAGCAAGAGGGTGGGTGCTCGAGGAGTGTGGAGTCAAAAAGGGGAACTGAGGTGAAATCTCTCTATAGTCTATACTCTATAGGGTGCCCTAAAAGGATCAACTGGGATTTGCTCAAGACCATGAGGCACATAGCTTCTTTTCAGGGTGCTTTCTTTCATTGAATGATAGTCCTTGGGAAGGTTCTGATTAGTAATAATCTACAAAAGAGGCATCAAACTAGTAGTCAATTGGTGTTGCATGTGTAAAGGAAATCAAGCGCGGTTTCTATTTAGAGTTACAGTATGGGGAGGAGGGTGTGGTGAGTGCTCTTTGGTGAAGTGTTTGAGTACAGAGGAATAGGATATCCTTTTACAAGGTAAAAAATGCCTATTTGGTCTCTCCAAGTATAGCATGTTCACCTCTCTAGTCTAGAATTTCTAGACTAGAGAGAACTCTTTTATTTTCTTTTGTGAGTTCTTTGATGAGATAAGAGCATGGTTTTAAATCACGGTATCGGGACACATAACGGTCGCAATAGTGGTGCAACAGTATTGGTTGATACGTAACGAGAATCGGAAGTCACATCTGTGAATTTTTTATAATCACTAGAAAATCTCTTAAAAGTTACTGATATCATGAATTTAAATTGCGGTCATGGGATACGAATCGGTCGCGGTAAAACAGTATCGGGAGTATCAGGTTATTCGTAACGGGAATAGAAAACTGCAACCGTAAATTTTTTTTAAACACTAGCAAATCTCTTAAAAGTCATTGATACACATATCTTGAATACAATTATCACATTTTAATCTTTTTTACTATTAATTTTTAATTTTCTAACACCTAAACAAATATTTGTTTTTATAAATAACACTTAAAGAAGATATTTTATTATTTATATGGATATTTTAAATTTAAACTAATAAGAAATATCATTTAACTTGAATAACATTAAAAATAATAAAAAATAATAATTATAAGCATGAAAATCAATTTAGTTGATTAGTTATAGAATAAAAAAAATTTAAAAATTTTAAGGCCAAGAGGCATTTTTGAGTTCGTATTGACTCGAATGTTTTGACAACCCGTTTTAATTTTTTTTGGATTATTTTGTTAAGTATCTCTCTTGTATATAAATATTATAAAAAAATCATAAGAATTCTGTAAAAAAATAAATAAAAAATTGAATAAAAAAAAACATAAAATAGATGTAACAGTCCTGTAACGGTTGTAATGGCCGATACGTAACAATATCGGTCGATACGGCTATGAATTTTAGTAACACCGATATATCGGCCAATATCGGTACCGGAGGGTCAAAAAACCGATACGTAACAGCTGTTATTTAACACCATGACTAATATGCATGGTTTTGTTTCAATTTATTACTTTTTACTTATTTTTAGTTATTTGTATAGCTCCTATGAAAAAAATAACTTATTGTATAAGATTTTATATTGGTTTTCATCAAAGTAAAAAGAAAGTATAATCTATTATGACTAACTATGACAACTAATAATTAAAAATGCAACTATAAATAATCTCAGCAAATAAAAATATATATATATATATAGACAAAGAATATACTATAAATGAATATTAATTGTTAACTAATGAACTTAAGGCCAAATGAACATAATTTAGCAAAAATAATAATAAAAAAATATAACTCTGATTAATCATATTACAATACTTGAGTTTTCAACCACCAAAAAAAAAAACTCAAGATACCTTTATGATTTTAGAGCAAAAATATTAAAACAAAAACAACAGTAGCAAATAAATAATTTTTACAATTAGTTTTTTTTTTTTTTTTTTTTGTAGAAATAGCCTAGGCCCTAGTGATAAGATTCATTCATTTATAAGCAACATCTACTAAATCTAATAAGATAAAATTTTACTTTTAAGTTTGTGATAATAAATAATTAGATATAATACTAGGACTCACTAAACACTTTGACCATATCCATAATTTCAAATCTTGTGTTTGATAAATTTAAATCACTAAATCCATGGCCAAATGAGTTTTTTAGCCCTCAAAATAGAGAAAAAGAGAAAAATGTATCATTATTGTTATGTATCAACAGATATCGTTAAACATGTAAATCTGGATATTTAAATCAGTCTTTTGCAAATAAAAGGAAAAATCAGAAACTGTTTTAAGAAAACAGAATCTGTTGTTTTCATTTAACAAGAATACAGAAACAGAAACTTACAGAGTAATTGTTACAGAAAACAAAACCATAAAATACTTATATGAACAGAAACAAGAAAATTAAAATTTGTAAAACAGAAACAGAATAGTTGGAAAATCATATGCTGTATTAGAATACAAAAAATACTGTAAACACTTACAGAAACTGAAAACAGAAGAGGATCAAGGCTTGTGTTTAACACAATGTCCTTAAGACGAAATACAGCCCTCGCAGTGGTGCTTACGAGTTGTTGGTCATCCGTCTCCCAGGATACAATGACCACAGCACTTAAAGATGAAGCACTCAAACTTCAGTGCACAACGAACCAAACAGTGACGGAACCCTCTCTCAAAACTGATGCACGAAAATATAATTCTGAATGAATTTAATATGCAATGAGGGTGTGTGTATTTATAGACTTCTTCATGACTGTTTGGTACAGTCATGAAGGTTCAGTTGTGTCTGTTCATGGCGAACAGACACAGGGAAGATGACTGTTCAGTCAAACCAACGCTATCGCAAAACGACGGCGTTTAGGACTCCCAACGGTAACCGTACGCATGTCGCAAAACGACTGCGTTTTGGACTCCCAACGGTAACCTTACGCATGACGTAAAACGACAACGTTTCGGAATCCCAATGGTAACTTAAACGCAAGTTTAAAACGACTGCGTTTTCTAGTTGGAAAATTTTAAATAAATTTTCTCCAAAAAGATATATACACAGCAAGCCCAAGCCCAGGCCCAGAACCCGAGCCCGACCCAATTCGGGGGGGGGGGGCAGCGGCGGCGCGCACACGCGTGTGGTGGTCCAAGCATTTGCTTAGGTCCTCCCTCTTCCATAAAATTGGGGTGCCCCTCGGGGCCCAAACCCCAAAGCAAGGTATGTGTATATATACTTTTTAACAGCCTTGTTTCCATCCTATGTGGGACACAAGCTTTTTGCACAAGTTTCAAGGTTTAGTTACCATTCCCAAGTGGTGATGTTTGGAGGCAATTTCTCATTCACCCCTTAATGGTTTTGAGCAACCCAATATTTAATCTTCATCTCCTCATGGAGGAGAACACATTCCCATGTGGACCCACTAAAATTAATTTGTGGGACCCACTTTAATTTTAGCTCAAAGATGGCTAATTTAAATGCTCAAAACCCATTTTTCCAACAAAACATCGGTCCGTAATGACTGTTACGTAAAAGTATTGACCATTACGCCTGGGAATTTTCTACACACCAATATATCGGTGCATAACGATATCGGACAGTTCAAAACAAGTTACATAACGACTGATATTTAATACCATGGATGAGAGTATAGTTTTGCACAGATTCCTCTTGTATACTTCATACATAAGCGAGAAAACCCCCATTACTAATAATAATAATTTAAAAAATGAGGCTCCTAATCCAATAACTAAATTCTACAATGCTACTATTGGAGCCCATTCTTTTCTTTTCTTTTCTTTTTGTTGGGGCTTTTTGGGGGGGGGTACAATGGACACGCAATTCAGCACTGTTGTGGCTATGCAATCTATAAATCAAAATTACATAAATCCAAATAAAAAAAATTAAGATAAAAAAAAATTATTCTTCCTTTTTAAGTTCGAAACCTCATAATAAAACAGCCTCCCATGGATGCCCTTTCAGAGTGTTTGTGTAGTCATCCCATCCGTGGAGATGGGGAGGATGAATTGAAATGGATCTCATGCAAGAAAGGAAATTTCATTGCTCTTTCATATTATCGAGTCCTTTAGTCTGGGAGATGTTTTTTTTTTTACTCGGAAGGGCATTTGAAAAGTTAAAATAACATCCAAAATTTCATTTTTTGTATGGACCATCGAGTTATATTTAACATTGGATAATTTAATGAAGATGAGGAAGTTTCTTCATAATTGGGGTTGCATGTGTAAGAGAACAGAAGAAATGACATATCATTTACTTCTCCATTACATGATTGCTAAAAGAGTTGTGGTGCTTGGTTTTCTCACTGTTTGGCATACGGTGGGTTATAACTAGAGTAATTAGCAACTTCATGGGTTCTTGGTTTGGTGGCTATCCTAGTGGCTCGGTTTGTGCGGCATAAAGGGTAATGTCACTGTCTCATGTGGTGTATATGGCAGAAGTGTAATACGACTTATGAAAACAAAGAGATATTGGTGTATAGGCTAAAAAAATTATTATTGGATACTTTCATTTTTGAAATTTTGAGCATTTTTCAGATTCTATTGCTTCTTTACTGGAATTTCTGGGTGACTTGAGTTGTATCAATGGGGTATAGCATGTAGTCACCATTTATATTGCATATATGGGTTGTGGCGCAGCCCAACGTGGATCGTTATGGTACGTGCACCGGGTATGGGAACGTGGATTGTTACTTGTTATAGATCATGATACGTTAAAAGTAGATTTCTTTGGATCGCTTTATTGAAACGAAATACGTTTAGTTGGAACGTGATATGTTTTTTTGATTGTATTTGTAATAATATTCGTATGTGTGTGTATACACTAGAAAAATTTCAACGAATCCAAGCCGTTATACAATAAGGCCTTGTTTGGCATCTGGATTAATCTAGGATAACACTATGTTATCCCATCTAAAGTGCTAATTCCGCATTTGGTTTCACTTTATACAATGGGATTATCTTTTCCCCGGATAGGATAGTCCGGAATATGGAGGATTACTGAATCCCCGGGGGGGGTATTGTAATCCTCGGACTATTCAATGTTTGGACAAGAAAGTGAAATGAAAAAAATGCCATCAACTATTTAAAGCATTCTAGCCCATTTGCGCAACCCTAACTCTGGAAACACAGCTGTGGCGATTGAGGCGACTGTGAAGGCGACCGAAAATTGGTGAGTTCCTCATCGTTTTTCTTTGATTATTACGGATCATCTCGTCTTCTTCTTACCATGTTCTTTGATTCCTCGTAAGTTGATGTGTTTTTTTTCTAAATGGCGATCGATTTATCGTCGAAGGTCTGCTAGTTTTGAGAGTTCCTTTTTCTTTAGAGACCATTTTCCAGTGAGTCTTACCTATTTATTTTGTTAAATCTTTGCTTTTCATTTTCATTATTAGATTGGGTTTAGGATTTGTGTTTACATGTTCTTCATTGCATGCATAAGATCTGTAGCATTTGAAATTTTTCACAAAAAGTGTTGCTTGACATCTCCAGTGTTAGATTAGATTAGGGTTTGTATCTGTTATTGAAATTTGTGAGGTCAGAGTTGAGGATTCTTGCTGGGTTTTCAAAACCTAACCTCTACCTAAAGACAAACAGTGGAATAAGAGAGAGAGAAAAGAAAAGGGAAAGATTTCTGGCACGATATGTTTCTCTCTCTCTAATTTTCTTGTTTCTAAATGGGTGGGTGGGGGGGAGGTTGGGCTTTGATAATGACCATTTTGGTTTTCTGGCAATTCTTTGCTTGGTTTTTCCAATGAGATTGGAGGTTGGGTTTGTGAAGATACCTTTAGTTTGTTAGCCTAATATTGCTTTGTGAGTTTGTGTAATTGGTTTTGGAATTTACTGCTGCTTTTTAAAACATTTTCTTTCAATTATTATAATCTTGACATTATTAATAATTAAAGTCTATCTCTATTAATATGAATGGTGCTACTCTAGACATTTATATTTTGGAAAAAGGGGAAGCATTTTAGGTGAAGAAGGGGACTCCTCCACTGGAGGACCATCAAATGTGGACACTGAAGCAGAAATTGAAGATCATTTTTTGTTTGTATATATGATTGGTCTATAGTTGTATGGGCTAGAACTTGTTAGCCCACCTATTTTGTATGTATATTTGGACTAGGTATGGGAATGGATGTATAGTGGACAACTTGTTTAAATTGTAATGATGGAAGCAATCTTTTATGCAGGGACGGAACCAATGAAGACCCGGGGGGTCAATTGCCCCCCTCAACTTTTTTTTATTTAAAAATTTTCTTGTATTTTTTGAAAAAAAATTCAAACATGTCCCTTTAATTTTTATTTTTGCCCCACCTATAACAAACTTTTTCACAATTACCCTTCATAAAGTTTCAATATTACTCTTTTTTGTTTATTATTTTCAAAAATGATGGTTCTGTGCAATTAAGGAGTGTCCCACCTGTAACTATTCCACCAAACACGGAACAATTTAAAAGGCTAATATATCATTCATCTTATTCCGATGGGGCAAAAAATCCCGATGTCACGATTTTCATCCATTGTTGATGGCTCAAACATAAATACGGAAGCTTTCTTAAACATATACATGACCAAGTCTAATGGGAAACTAATAGATAAATGATAGTTTGATTGTATATATTGAAAGTGATATTTTTAATATCATCAAAGGACTATTGTGAATGTGTTATACATGATACTTCTAACACTGAAAAAATGTGAGTGTGATTTTTTTTTAGGCTTTATTGGAGGAAAGATGTCGTACACAGCTTTTTTGGGGGGATTTTTTGTATAACCTATAATTTTTGTTGGTCTTTTTTTTTAGTTGAACTGTTGTCTAATTTCTAACCTTCTATATATCAACGAATATAGTTATTTAGAAAAAATATCATCAATCAATATTAAATTTTTAAACTTATAATTGAATATTAAGAATAAAGTCCCCACCAAACCCCCCCCCCCCCCCGGGCGAAGGTAAATTCCTGGCTCCATCCCTGCTCATGTGCTGCATGTACATAGATGCAGCTAATTGTTAGAATTATTTATTGTTCATGATGGATATATTTGAATGTTCAATATGGTTCACATTCAGATGTTTTAGTTATTGGATCACATTCAAGTGACGGGAAATTTGAGCATCTTTTTTTTATATTTGGGTATCTACACAATGCTAGCTGGAGGGTGTTAAAGCCATGACCAGCAATGTCACATATAAAATGGCAACTGAAATATAATGTTATGTATGTACATAGATGCATCATGATGGTAGTTTGGATTATTTATTATTCAAGATGGATATATTTGAATGTTCATGATCATTCACATTCAGCTATTTGAGAATATTGGATAACATCAAAAGATAAATGAGGATCTTTGAGCAGTTCCATTCCTTCTGGATCACATTCAAGTGGCTGGCTCGTGTTAAAGCCATTACCAGCACCACACACATAAAATGGCGAGTAAAATGGAACACCAGCAATGCCACGTGTGCATCACTGTTCTTGCATGCATTGTTGTAAGAGTGCAGCACTGGAATGGGCCACTAGTGAGATGGCCAGGTGCTGTCAAACTTATCTAAAGTTCCAACGGCCAATGAAGGAAAATGGCAGTAAAATGATTAAAAGGGTATGATAGACATTTGCTAAACATTCCACACTTAATGCTATCATTCCCAAACATAGGATGGTATTAAAAGCCTCACTAAATAATCTAATCCCATTTATTCCAAACACAAAATAAAATTTTACTACCACACTAATTAATCCTATCCTTCCTTCCCTTCACTATTTAATCCTAGTATTAATCAGTCTCAGTAATCCTGTTTGGCAACCAAACGGGGCCTAAAATTCCAAGGGTGTGTGTATGTATTTTCTTGTATATTATATGATTTTTTTTGTAACTTTTGATATTTTAGATTGGAACGCTAAATCTTGCGTTCCAAATCACTAATGATTCATGTTTTGGATCGCATGATCCCAATTCGCAATTCGCTACGAATTGTGGTAACTATGGGTTGCACAAAGTCGGCACTTTAATATTATATATACTTTAAGAAACTAAAAATTCACATCACAGAAAAGTAAATGTTGGTTAATCCTAGTCCACAAACAAATTAAATTTGTTGCAAGGATTTTAACATTCTCAAACTTAGAACTATGCTGAACTTATTGATCACTAGACAATATGCATATTTCAATTGAGATACTGCTCGAATATCATAAGAGTAATATCTTCTAATGTTTTTAAAGAACCAAAACCGGAAGTCAGAGAGCAGTAACCAAGATAATTTTGCTCAATTGAGTATTATAATATCACAGGTTTGAAACCCAATTTATGGAAGACGTTAGCCATCCATACATTGTAAAAAAATAAAATAATTCAAATAATAAAACGTCCCATAAAGAGGGGGGGGGGGGGGGGGGGAAGGTACATGTACTTATTCAACCAACCTTTTTATAATCAGCATCAGGTTCATCTGTGTGGCACTGAAGAAGAACATCACCTGCAGCTCGACAGATCTGACCATTTCTGCCCAGCTCTTTGTAGATTTCAAATAGACGAGTGTATCTATTACAACATATAGCTCTTAGCAGCAACTTCTCAACATCAATGCAACTCTGGTCAAGGGAAAATTCTGCCTCCTTGCCAGTCAGTGGATCGATGACAAATGTGCTGTGAAGACACTTTATCTGCAGATCCGCCCCTGGTTCAATTTTTATAAATGGGCAAGATCCTGAGTCAGACGTACCAGAAGTTTTATCAAAATCTAACCAGTATAAAATTTTTAGTCCAGGAGTTCGTAGACCAGCTGAATCAGATTCTCCATCTTGAGTCACGGAACTCGCAGTCCCTCCTTGTCCCATACTACCATCAGATATGAGCTCAAACCGAATAGCATCTTTCCATCTGCCTTGCCTAAGTGCTTGAACTTGTCTTATGACAGTGTCCATAATGAGTGCAACACAAAGCTCATGGAGAACAGAGTATAACGTTATGAATGGATTTTCTGCCGCCGCCATTCTCCGCTCTAAATCATCTCCAAGAACATGTCGTCGCAATTCTTCCAGTTTCACAAGCCCACTCCTCTCACCGACAAGCAACTCCAAATGCAATATCCTCCACATTGATAGGTGCCCCCGATAACCAAGAGTCACTAAAACCTTAAATTCGCCATCCACACGAAGCAATGCAGTACCATCTGAAACTTTGACTTCAGAAATTTCTTTTGGAAGTGAAATTTCAAGTAATTTAGACCGTACAAGCGTGTCTAACTTTTTCAAAGCTGGCTTCTTCTGATCCTCAGTTAACGTACTCTGAATACCCACATCTTCTACACATTTCGGTAAACGCTGGTAAGTTCCTGTAAGAAGTACTTCAATAGCAGATGGAACATCATAGACAGGAGCACGAGCTTGCTGCAGCCCCTCGTGCATGAAAAAAACTGAATCTGCAGCTTGGGTGAAACATGTATCATGACTTGATAGAGTTGATGCAAGTCCTTGACAATACTGTATCAAAGGAACCTGCAGATAAAACAGCAGGGATTTACAAGAGAATATGTTACTAAAAACTTCGACTGCTTAGATTTTTTTAATAATTATGCAACTGCTAAGATTCCTAGATGAGAATGGCTTAACACAAATTAGCAAGTGTTATAACTGATAACAATAATTCACAAATATAAAACAGAACAACTTACAATCAGATCTTCATAACCCATCACATAAGATTGCATGTATTACAATCAAATTAAGTAGCACAATGCAGGAACCAACACTCCTAAGAAGATCACTCGAAAATGCACTTACTTGGGAAAAATGGAAAACATTCATGAAAATGTGTAGAAAAAAGAAGGGGAAAAAACCCAGAGAGAAGTCCACGGGAAGCCTCAATTGATTCCCTCTAAATACCTCAAATATAGTTTTGCACATATAACTCTTACAATGTATTTGGTATTTGTTCCCTCTTATCTTTTCTTAAGCACACTAGCCAATATTATTATCATCCCTGCTTTTACGCTTAAGCTGTTGAAAAATTAGTAGGATTCTCTTTTCGAGACATTAGAATCGCTTGACCATAGTTACCAAAATAAAATGCTAATACCCTGACAATTTTTGTTTTGGTATGCACATTCCAAAACATGAAACACTTATGTTCCAGGAAACCAAATTTAGTAATCTGAGAAATTTCTTCTTAATTCTTTTAATAGAAAATTAATAGGAAAAGAAAAAAGAAAATATAGATATCAACATAAATTGGTGTACTTAGTTCAATGCTTTTACATGTTTCATTCTAATACAATTAATTCTTTATAACTATATGGACAACTTGTTTACGTAAAAAGAACACTCTCATACAGTTGGAAGTTTGGAACTATCTCATAAACCTACTCCCTGTCGTACCATATTTGGAGTATGTAAAGTATTGTGTTCCCATTCCCATTCCTATTCCCATTCCTATTTCCCCATTCCACTTACCATAATGATCCATGTTTCAGGTAACATTGCCCTTAACCAAAAACCTGCTGCAGCCAAAAAAGCTATTGATTGCCTAATGGCCCTAACTTATCAAAAATCAAATTGCTTCCTTCATGCGCATGCAACTCAGTGTGTTTGCTAGTATCACAAAATGGAACATTCAAGCATCATTGGCTCATAGTCATACTTCATTTTTTTGTAGATTATTTTGTAATTTTTAACCATTGTAATTTTTAACTATGAGACTTATATAGAGGGGCACAGTAGTGTTGTTTGGTGTAGCAATATCTTAAGTAAGACGTTGTTCAATCAAAATTTGATCTCTTTTTTGGATCTTAGGATAACACTGCAAATACAAAAATTAGAAGAGAAGTCTGTGTGCAAGGGAGGGTCTAGCCTCTCCCTTGTATATATGGGTTCACCTCCCTCGGGAGCTCTAGTTATAAAATCATTCTTACTTATCAAAATAAAAAATCTGTGTGCGAGCATTGTATTAGCTATGTAGAGGCACAGGATCCTTGAAATCACACCCTTTTGAGTGGTGTTGAATATCAAAATAAAAAAATTGATTGGAGGTACCATGGGATTTTAAGATTCTCAGAATTTGGTCAAAAGAACAAGGTAAAATTTTAAAATCTTAGTATTTATTAACTCTAATCCCTTAATTCTCACAAGAAAAACACAACCTAATGCAAATTATGCTCTTAAGTCAGTAGAGAGGAGATGCAACAGCATCTATTAATTGATACTTCATAGTGATATATTTGGAAGAAAAAAGCTAACAATGATCTTTGACACATGCACTACTTAGGAAAGACATAAGTCATTCAATTAGCACTAAGGAGCACAGAAACTTCTCAAAGGAGCACCATCTATGTTGGGTATATGTTGAACACCTATACTTCCAAGACGCTCCAAAAATCTGATGATACATCCTTTACTTATTTGTATCAAGAAAGTCACTTTCTTAATTTTTTGGACATTACTAAACACACTTTCAATTCCTATGATATTTGCATATGGCTTTCTATAGTACAAGAAAATGGTATGATTGTAAAAGACCAAAAAAGGAAAAGGAAGGGGGGTACCTATGCAAAATTATTGAGAGCCCAAAGTAATATTAAAACATAATAAATGAGATAGTATAGATCTTGAACTGTTCTTCCATCAAAAGAAGAATGGGACCATTCTAGAACCTTCAGCAGAAGACTGGGAAAACAATACGTAATAAGTGAGATAATACGATCATGTACCAATCTTCTGTACAAGGAAGAATGGGATGGGGAGGATTCACTTTATCATGAATGTGTATATGTTTGCATATACACATATATATATTGACATATTCATCATGCCTCTGTCCTAATTTTCAAATAATTTCACACTTCAAACATGTCCATAGTGATTCAAGTTTGTTTCCTCTGTTGGTGTTCATGTAACATAACTGACATCAAGATAAGCCCAATGGAATGCTAGTTCCATTTAATTGTGGAACCACTTCTACAGCACCTTTCCACCATTAACACAAATACATTAAACAGTCAATGCAAAACACATTAAAAAAAATTCCTACCCACAATGCCACAAATTGTCCTGTTGGATCAAAACAATGCTCTAAACTTTCAGCCCTGGACTATGCCAGGTGAAAAAATAATAATAATAATAATCACCACCTAAAGTTCTGAACCACATTAGTTTTCAATTTAGTGCTCCAATTCTTTATTTTTTTTCAAGCACCTTCAATCTTCACATTGATAAATTAGCCCAACTTGGAATTTCTGCTACATAATATATGTGTGTGTGTATGAGACAAAGCACATGAAAGGACTCTATTTTACTTTGTTAAATAATATAAGCCAAAATGATGCAGATTTCAATTCCCAATAAAAAAAAAAAAAGTTTGGTACAAAACATATTTTCCACTTCTAGCTTAAAAAATCCCCAACTCTCCTCTTGGATGCCATGAAAATAAATCAAATTTTGAACCTTATATAATTTTTAAAAAAAAATTACAACTTCCCTCAATTCAGCAGTCTTTTTCTGTCTTTTTTAATAGAAACGTGATATTTCAATTAAAATTTTCATTCCATTTCCACATTTCTCAGTGACCAAAGGAACGGAAAGTTCAAGAGTAACTCCAATCTACCCCAGAACACATCAACATTCTAATTCTAGAGCAATACAAAAAGATCAATAATTAACCTAGGTTTATGGTCTTTCCCAACAATCTAGGCTCGCCACCTGGTCCAAAACTCGTGAATCCTTCACGTTCAAAAACACACACAATTTCACATAAACATACACGTATATAGATATATATGTGCGTGAGTGTATGTATGTATGTATGTATGTATGTATGTATGTATGCATATGTACAGACATATGACTCGAACTAACCTGCTGACACCACTTGGCAAGAACATTGAGGCGGAGCATTCGCTGCTGAGTCTTCACCAAGTACTTAAGGAGGCTAATCTTCTTCTCTGAGTCAGACTGTTCCGAGGATTTCGATTTCTCAACCAATTCCTTCATCGACAGGTAAGACTCCTCGGCGGCTCGACTCACCAGAGTCGAGAACTCGACCGTCTGTTGCCCTAATTCCGCCATTGACGTCACCTTTAACCGAGCGATCTATTGTATGATGGTCATTGAAACTAGGGTTTGTAAATCCTGTTCGCTCAACACTGATTTTCAATGGAGAGAGAAACTAGAACGAGAATAGGAACGATAACTAGTAAGATTCACCCCCTCTCTCTCTTTCTCAAATACTTGTTTTCCGATTTTGGGTCGAAACAATAAAAACAGAAGGCCGAAATGGCATATTTAGAGAGAGAGAGAGAGAGAGAGAGAGGGACTTCGCACGCGGGATTGACAGGCAAATTGGAAAAAGAACTTTCCACGATACGCGAAGTGTCTTAATAGTCCCTACTAAGGAGTGGTCTGTGGCTTAATTTCTCCGCCGCTTGCTAATGTTTCAATACTTTGGTGGCGCAATTTTACAATCCAATGATATCTTTTCTGGATAATTAGTCGTGAGTTTTACTTTGAGACTCAATTGAAACGAGACTTGATCAAAAATTTATAATCTGTCAAGTTATACATATGTATTTTTTTATTCTATTTTACTTTTATTTTTATTTTTTAAATAAAATTAAATAATTACATGATATTTATATAATTGTATACATATTAAATTAAAATTATGACACATACTTAAGTAGTAAAAAACTTCTCTTACATGATTTAGAGTAAATATTATCCTTTTTTTATTATAAGAAATGTTAGTCAATTTTTTTTTTAATTCATGTCGACGTTAGCTGATGTGTCATTAATGTATTTAATTTAATGACTATTTGTCTCTTATATGAATATAAGGGCTCATTCCTTTCTCATTCCACTATAAAAGCTCCATATTTTCACGTTCAAGCTTTCTCTCTTTTTCTATGGCGTTCCCCATTCTCTCTGTATTTGTATGTCTTCCCTCATTCTATATAAACATTCTACTTCTATATTTTTATGTATCTTTCGTGTTTATACACACACACATTTACACATGCACGCTTCAGCCATCTTATATTGCATCCTAAAAGTTAGGATTTCGAACACCATAATTTTTGTAGATCAACTCTACTGCCAATGTTGATGTCATGACCCTAACCCGAAAGACTTGACATTAAAGTCATTTGAATCTTAACTGGAAGGTAACTAAACTAATCAATCTAGTCATGTATATAAAACACAAGTTATTTTTTTAATTATTTATTGCAACTATTTCTTTTAATTGATTTCATTTCGTTCTCATATTTATACTTGTTCAAGTCCCGTAATAAAATTAAATGAAATTTCACTATCCTTTGCAATTTTTTTATAGTAAAATTTAGATTATCCGTCTTCTTTTTTATAGATGAATTTCTCTCCTCAGTATTCTTAACTTTTAAATATAAGAAATCTTTTTCTTTCTTTAAAACTTTATTTTGATCATTTGAAACCTGTAGATCATTTGAGAGAGAAGACATTTCCTTTTTAAGATTCTTATTTTTAAAAAAGATTTTCTCAAGTTATTCATGTAATTTCTCAAAGGCATTTTTTAATTCTTCACAAGAAGGAAATGGGTCAATGTTATAGTTTACCTCTGCTACTTGAGCCATGAGGCAAAAGTTGGCCACCTCTTGGTCACTTGATTATTCCCCTAAATCATCCAAAGTAGTTTTGACTGTCTTCTTTTTGGATTTCCTTCATTCTTCTTTTAGTTAAGGATATTCTACCTATATGTGTCTCGGCTTGTGACATTCATAGCAAGTTGAAGATTCTTTCTTACTTGATTCTCATTTTTGTTGCTTTTGATTTTATTGCTTCCTTCTTAGGTAGCTTTTGAATTTACGTGTGATGAAAGTTACATCTTCATCACTTTCTTTATTCTCTTCTTCTTCATCTTCACTTTAATGATATAAAGATTTGAGGACAAGATTCTTCACTAGCTTGCTCTCTTTTTCTTGGTTTTCTTATGGTTAGCTCATAAGTCATAAGATATCCGAGAAGTACATCAAGACTTAGCTTTTTGAGATCATTCACTTCTTAAATAGCCATCACTTTGGCTTCCCATATTCTTAGTAGAGACCTAAGAACTTTTTTCACCATCTCAATGTTAGTATAACTCTTACTAAGAGCCTTTAAAAAATTAATAATATTAATAAAATGAGTAAACATTTCAAGAATAAACTCGCTAGCTTTTACTTTAAATAGTTCATATTTATGAACCAACATGCAATTTTTTTACTCTTTGACGTGATTGGTACATTCGGATGTAACCTCAAATTTATTTCATATCTCCTTTACAAATTCATAAGTGAAGATTCTATTGAACTCATTTGTGTCTAAGTCACAATACAAATTGCCCATGGCCTTACCATTTATTTGAATGAGTTTGAAATTATTCTCATCCCAGTCATGTTTTCCCTTAGCTACCTTGGCAGTGCTAGTAAAGCTTTCGGCTTTTAAGGGAATGTTGGGCCCATTTACAATGATCTTTCATATTTTATAGTCTAAAGCTTGGAGATAGATCTTCAATATATCCTTCCAATAAGGGTAGTTTTGGCCACTAAATAATGAAGCTCTATTGGTCGATGTTCCTTCGGCAAAGACGATTCCTATAATATTTGCCATACATTTGCTCTTAGAATGTTAACTCTATTTTACAAGAGATGATATTTTGATACCACTTGTTACCCAGATATTTATCTTAGAAGGGGGGTGAATAAGGTATCTTTAAATATTGAAAAACTTTACAAACTTAAAAAATGAATGCGAGATATGCACAAGTAAAAGAGTAGAGAGAAAAAGAGAGAGCAAAATAATGATTTTTACGAGTTTAAAAAAACTTTATACGTTCTCGATTTAAGCATCCCCACTTGAGTTTTTCCACTATCTTGATCTCCTTGCAAGTGGAGGTCAAACATTTACAACAAGAGCTCCTAACTCATCTTGTCTCACAAGGATAGCACCTACCCGCATTTCTTACTGCAATGAGAAGAAACAAACTTTGTTTACCTACAAACACTCTCTTCAAGAGTAAATTAGTGCAATAAATCCTCACTTTTTATAGATTAATTAAGTGTAAGTTTTAAGTATTTAAGATGAGTAGAACTTTTAGATCTATATTTTTAATGATCAAATCTAAAATTAAGAGTAAAGATGTGTAAGTGTAAGCTTGTAAAGCGATAGCAATAAATTTTTAGAGATCCTCTATTTATAGCCCTCAAATGAATATGGCTGTTGAATTTCAAAATAGAGTCGTTCCCCCTTTTTTCATCTGTTCCAAATTTAAATTTTCAATTTTCAGATTGACAAAAATAGTCAAATAGATTCATCAATCAATCAACTGGATAAAGATCCAGTTGATTGACCAGCTCAACTGATTTGTTCAAAGGGTTTAAGGTTCACATGTTCAAAAACAATCAGTCAATTAGTTTTTAGAGTTAGCCGATTGGTTATGATTTACAATATTTTTACCTTTGAAAGTCAATCAACTGAATTCTTAGATAGGTTGACTATTTTGGATAGTAAGTTCAAGCTATGTACTTGAAATGGTTACTTAGTTGACTGGTTCTAGAAACTGATCGACTAGTTTTGTTTGTGTAAAAATAAGGCTTAAGAATCAGTCGTCTGGTTTTTAGAACTGGTCGATTGGTTATGATAGAATATGCATTTTTGCTTATTTTTCACAGTGTTCCTTTTTAAAAACCTTTTGATCTTTCAAAACTTGAAGTATAGCAATATGTTGTTTTAAATAGTAAGAGTTTATGCTTAATGATCAATATAATCTTAAATCACTAAAAGCTCCCAATAAGGAAAATAAAAAGTCTTCTCTTGACTTGTTTTAATTCCTTAAGCTTTAGTGTGTCCATTTGCTTGAATTATCATGAGAGCATTCCACTTGATTGGATTTTGCATTGAAACTTGTACTTTGAGTGGACTCCTTAAGCTTGATGGACTTTGTCATTTCTTGGTCAACAATCTTCTTTAACCTAAATGACATATTTGCATTGTCACTAGATAAAACATTAGTCCACATAAATAATGCCTTGTTATCATCAAAATTGTTGAGATATCATTGGTTGAAACTTTTAGGGATAACAATATATATGTATTTATAGAGTATCTAGAAAAAATAAAAAAAATCTCACAAAAGACCACCCTGGTGGTCAACAATTGCGGCCAATGTACGGTTTGCCCATAGCACACACACACAGTCACATTTACACACATATGTACTAATATATATGTACATTTAGTTTATGAATGAATTTAGAGATGTCTAGAAAGAACCCCTACCTCTCTTGATGACCCACGATTAGAGAGAGAAAATTTTGAGCTTGTCTAATGACTGCCCCTCCACTGTTCAAGTTGTCCAACCTCTGCCCAAAATTCCCTCTTCCTTATTCTTCTTATTTTTCCTTTCTTGTTCACAGTTTTCACTTTGTGTGTGCAAACACACACACACACACACACACACACATACTCAAGGTTATATACCCACCTCTCTCACTGTTTCACTCTCTTTTACACACACTCTTACTCATTCCTTTCTTCCCACCATGGTTGCTTCAGAGCCAACACACACACACATATATTACCCACACACTCATGCACATACACGACTATGAGAGAGGGTGAGGTGGAGAGAGAGATGAGGGATTTTGAAATAAGAGGGTGATAGGTTTGTCGCCTAGGGAATGAAAGAGAGAGAGAGAGAGAGAGAGAGAGAGACAGAGAGACAGATGATGGAGAGATGTCTCTTTTATGTCCCATCCATTTCATTCACACCCACTTTTTGTCTCTGTATGGTGCACATCACACACACATAAGCCACTCAATCATTGGATTCCTCTTTTCCCAATCGAAAATATTTTCTTAGACTTGAAGTTACTTGTTCTCCAACGGGCATCTTTCTCAACCAACGAAAATATGCTATTGACATCCTTACTATGGTCATCTTGGTGCCCGTCCTGTAACATTTCCAATGGAACAAAACCTCTAGCTCAATGATACTAATGGTGATCTCCTCTCTAATCTGAGTTGCTACTAATGTCTTATTGGCTGATTGATCTATCTCGCCATCACACACCTATACATCGTCTTTCCCATGAACATTTTGAGTTAATTTATGCACCAGTCGAGACAACCACATTATTATGCTTCCGTCTGCATTCTTCACTATATTAAGGCATTTCTAGGTTTAGGATTATTTTTTCCTACTTCCAATAATCATCAAGTCTTGGCATACTCTGACTCGAATTGGGCTAGTTGCCCGCTCACTCGCCATTCCACCATCAGTTTCTTCATCTAGCTTGGCACTTGTCCCATTTCATGGCATACCAAGAAACCAACTACTCTATCTCGTTCCTCTGCTGAAGCTGAGTATTAGGCCCTTGCGTTCACTACATGCAAACTTACTTAGCTTAAAACCCTTTATCTGATCTCATTGTGCCTCTTCCTTAGTCCATGTGCTTATATTGTGACAACCAAGCGACTTTTCATATTGCTCAGAATCCTGTTTTTCATGAACGTACCAAACATATCGAGATCAACTGTCATGTCGTTCGTGAAAAGTTATGGGCTGTTTTTATATTTATTGCGCACGTTTTTACTCATAGTTAACTTGCGGATATCTTTACTAAAGCTTTCGGTCGTGAACCCTTCTAAGATTTATCATGCAAGTTAGGCATTACAGATCTCCATGCTCCAACTTGAGGGGGAGTATTAGGAGAATATTTCCTTTCCATGTATAGTTGATTGTACAACCTATCTAGCTTTAATTTAGAACGTTAATATAGGATATTAGGTGTATATTTTCCTTCCATGTATAGTTGATTTACAACCCATCTAGCTTTAATTTAGAACAATAATCTAGGTCCCAATCAAGGAATTTTGATTCCTTCCCCGTGTAATATAAACTGGATGTATCCCTTTGATATGAAGATACAGAATTTCCCTCCATTAGTCTTTCTTCCCAAATCTTAACAATTTTGATGCTTACAAGAAGATTGAAATCGTAGTGTTAGATCACAACGATAACTCTTCTTGTTTTATTATTGGAGCATTATTGCAATCAAAACAAGAGTAAAAAATTTCAGACTTCATAGAAGACGTAAAAGAGGGATTTTTTGAATTTTTGATCTTTCTTGAAAAGACTCAATTATTATTGTGGGTTAAGAATGAGTTTGAGATCGCGTATATCTAGTTAACTCAACTACAAATTTTTTTCAAGTAGGAGGAACTGATGTAGGACAGATATGTATTCCTAAAAATAAAGAAATTTATTTTAAAGTTATATTAGGATTATTAGTTTTCAACGGTTCCTCCCTAGTTTTGTATCCATCTCTCTCTCTCTCCGGTAGTCTAGTTCTCTCTTCCTCTATTCTCAGCTTCTCTCTCAATTCGGGAAAGGTGAACATATTGCAGTTTTCCTCAGACAGCTCCCATCTCCGATCAGTCCTCTGGTCTGGTAATCTGATTTCATTCTGTACATGTTACCTTTATATGGTCCGCCGCAATCTTTCTCCCATTCCATTACCCATACTTCTGTATGTGCTAAATAGGACTCATAAGTTACTGAAAATTATAGAAACCCTCTCCTTTCTATATTTTAAAAATTATTTTAAACACCAAAAAATTTCCAACTTAAAGAATGGAAATTTCAAACAATTAGATTAGATGCATACAAACAAGATTATAGAGTCTACAAAATTATTGTGCAGGGATGTTATTTAAAGACTAAAGAGAGATGTTATCTAGTTTATCATAACTAAAAAAAAAATACATTAAACGCCAGAAGAGGAAGAGGAAGAGGAAGAGGAAGAGGAAGAGGAGTTAGAATAATATGATTTTTTAGGAAAATGCCAAAAAAAATTTAGATTTTTTAATGATTTTTTTAATGTTTTTCTAATTTAATTTATTAATAAATATATTTATTATATAATTATGACTTTACAATTCCATTCTGATTGAATCAATTCGGATCAAGGCATGACAAATAACATCCAATAGATCCCCACTTACTTTTTAAAGATATATAGCTGTCATAATCTAAATAAACTATTGAATCTTAGTCCAATAAAAAAACAAAATACTTTAAAATTTTTATTAATTTTTCATATTTTAATAGATTTTGAAAATGTATGTACAAATATACTGGTTCCATTAAGTTGCAAATTTGGTATGAATTTTATCTTTATAATAATTGGGTTGTTGGGACTCCTGTAGACTTATAATGCTGCATTTTTTGATCCGTTCTTCGTCGCTTATCGAACACTCAAAAAGAATATCAGAGGGCCACCGAGTTTGCTCCGGCGGTAGCCACTCATACACATATTTAATATAAATACGAACAATTTAATGCAAAGTAATATATATAAAATATAAATTAGTAAACACCTATTGTATAAGAGTAATACTCTTTATCTCAAATCGCGATACTAAATTTTGCATTCTAAAAATAAGGTAGAATCCCAAACAAGGTAGAATTAGATTATTGATGGTAATTTGGATACACTATATATATATTTTGCTAGTAATCAATTACTTGGAACACAAATTTTGGTACAAAAAATTAAAACAACTAGCGTTACTCATTACGTAAACTCTATAAGCTGTTGTTTCTCTTATTAAGAGCCTTCTCATCCAACCCAATATTCATATTGAAATTTGAAATCCTCTCACACATATATTCCAATATTGGTATTGAAATTTGAGATCTAATTCATTTGACCCGTAAACGTGTAGATTTGTTTCTGAAAAATATGTAACAAGTCAAAAAGTAAAGTAAATCATGTTTGTTTTATAGAGAGAAAGAGAAAAGGACACAAAGTTGAATAGTTTAATCAATAGCCACAAATTATTTATTGAGAAATTTAATGCATCAAGTTGAAGAGTTTAAAATTAAATCAAAATGTACAAGTCTTAGGATAAATAATTAAAATAAATTTCATATTTAAAAAAAATTCAGACTCACTTCCATTAAATTTTCTTAATACTTTCTATTTTTCTAGATAATAATTCTTTATGAAATTTTTTTAGGGAAAAAATGAAACAAGTATGTAACATGCTTTCTAAATGTCTTCCCTACGCAACGTGATTATTTTAGCACCGTGATTGAGATAATGGAAAAAGTTAAAATTAATATTAGCTCTGGTTTTTAAAGTGCAAGATTTAGATTTTAATTTTAATTTTAAATATTACATATAGTATAAATCAATTTATTTCGTTTAATTCTTTTATTAACATATTTTGTGTCTTCGCGAACTGAAATTGAGAATACGATTTGTGTATGCAGAAACTTCATACGATTCGTGCAATTTTAAGACCAAATACCAAGAAGAATTATCTGAAATATACTTTTTGTATTGATATGGATGGAACCACACCATTTTCTTTGACGCTAATCTTTCTCGTCTTTGTGGACGTAACAATCCCACTGTGCTGTGCTGTTTATGGATAACACATTAATTACACGGTGTCACTTGGTACCATGACCACAGTTTCGCATCCACATTGGACCCAAAACAATAAGATGATATTATTAAAGCATTTGAAAAACAAAGCAACACAGACTTTAATATGCTGTCTTGGAAAACGTGACCACAAAAAAACACAATTTAACAAAGCCTTTTGTTTGCAGCAACAATTACTCACACTATTATTCATAGACACTAAAGAACTCTCACACCAGAGGCTCTTTTTTTTTTGGCTTGCGGCAAAAAATCCCACGACTTCTGCATGTTTATATATATATATATATATTATATGACGTCTAATTCTAATACTATTAGAACTTCTAATCCTAATCTTAATCCTATTCAAATTAATAATACTACTACTCCTATTAGGATAAAGATTTTTAGTCCTATTAAGATAAAACAAATCAAATCTTATCACTTCTAGGACTCTTATCCTACTAAAACTATACTAACTTGATTTAATTGACTCATATTGTCTCCCTTAAACCAAGCTCTTCAAGCTTCACCATGCCAAGTAATCTCTTCAACTTCAAAAAGAAATTTGTTTTGAGCAGCTTTGTAAAAATATTTGAAACTTGTTCTTCAGAAGAACAAAAGTCAAGCTGGATCGATCTCCCTGTCATTCACCAAGTCACGAATGAAGTGAAACTTGATATCAATGTGCTTGCTTCTCCCATAAAAAATAGGATTCTTCGTTAATGCAATGGCTGACTTGTTATCACAAAATATTGTTATATGACCATCCTGCTTGTGTTGTAGAATACCAAGCATCCGCCGTAAGAAAACTGCTTGAGTAGTAGTATTCCCTGCTGCAATATACTCTACCTCTGCGGTTGAAAGAGCAACAACTTGCTGCTTTTTAGAAGACCAAGAAAATACACCAGAACCAAGATGAAAGACATATCCTGAAGTATTATTTTGCATCTCAGTATCTCCTGCCCAATCACTATCTGTATATCCAACAAGTTTCAAATTATTAGATGATGAGTAAAAAATACCATCACTTTGCATACCTCGAATGTATCCCAAAATTCGTTTAACAGCTTGCAAGTGAGATTGATGTGTAGTCTCCATTAATCTGCTAATCAACCCAACACCAAACACAATATTGGGCCTAGTAGAAGTCAAATATCTCAAGCTTTCTACCAATCTTTTAAAGTAGGTTGGATTCATAAGATCACCTATACCATCTCTCACCAACTTCAACCTCTCCTCAACTGGAATCAAAATTGGATTGGACTTGTCCATCCTAAACATTTTCAGAATATCACTAGTATACTTTTTTTGTGAAATAAAAATTTCACCATCAGTTTGAACAACTTCGATGCCAAGAAAATAAGACATTTGTCCTATATCTGTCATCTCAAAGTGAGCTATCATAGCCTCTCTGAATTCTGAAATCAACTTTAGATTATTGCCAGTAAATATCAAATCGTTAACATATAAGCACACAATAAGAATATCATCATGGGAATTAGACTTGACATATAAAGTATGCTCATAAGGATATCTCTTAAACTATGCTCAATAAAATAAGAGTTAATGCGTGTATACCACGCTCTAGGCGTTTGCTTCAATCCATACAAGGCCTTATTCAATCTAAAGACTTTGTTTTCATGTCTTTTTATCACATAACCTACAGTTTGCTCAATTTAAACTTCTTCTTTAAGTACACCATTCAAGAACGCAAATTTAGCAACCATTTGAAAAATTCTCCAATTATTTTGAGTAACAAGAGAAACAAACATACGAACTGTATCAAGTCTAGCAACAGGAGCAAACACCTCAAAATAATCAATACCTGGCTTTTGTTTGTAACCCTTCGCCACCAATCTTACTTTAAAGCGATCTACCTCATCATTGGGCTTGTACTTTGTCTTGTACACCCACTTTACACCAATTAGTTTCTTACCACAAGGAAGAGTAGTAAGTTGCCATGTATTGTTCTTCTCAATTGTATAGATCTCATCATCCATGGCTTTAATCCAATGATCATCATGAGAGGCTTCTTTAAAAGTCACTAGATCACAATATGCAAATAAAGCAAAATTCACCAAATCTTCATTAGTTGACTCATTATCACTACCAACAACATAATCTTGTAAGCGAGCAGGTAAGGGCGCTGGCGTTGAGGAAGCCTAGAGGACTCTACATGAGGTAATGACACATCTGAAGGTGGAGGATCACTAATCCGAGGCTCACTCTGTATTTCAATCTGTGTATATGTATTATTAAAAGTTAAAGTTGGTTGGATTTGATTATTCCACGACTAATTCCAAACTCACTGCTTATCAAAAGTCACATCACGACTGATAAACACCTTCTCTGTTATTGAATTATACAACTTGTAGGCTTTTGATAATTGACTATAGCCAATAAAAATACACTTTTCACCTCTATAATCAAGTTTCTTTCTCAGATGATCTGGCATACGAACATATGCAATGCATCCAAACACTCTTAGGTGTTTAATGACAGACTTTTGTCCACTTTAAGTTTCCTGCGGAGTTTTGTTAGAAACACTTCTAGTGGGGCACATATTCAAAACATAAATAGCATAGGCAACCGCTTAATCCTAAAATTCTTTAGGCAAATTTTTAAATTTCAACATGTATCTAACCATATCCATAACAGTTCTATTCTTTATTTTCGCCACTCTGTTTTGCTGTGGAGTATATGTAGTAGTCAACTAATGCCTAATATCATGTTTCTCCAAAAACTCATCACAAACAAGATACTCTATACCTCTATCAGCTTTCAAAGTTTTAATTTGAAATCCATTTCGCTTTTCAACATAGGCCTTAAATTTTTTAAAAGTATTACAAACATCAGATTTATGTTGCAATAAATAAACCCATGTTTTTCTGCTAAAATCATCAATGAATGTAATAAAGTACCTACTGTCACCATTAGAAGGTACCTCCACAGAATACAAATTTGAGTGTGTCAACTCCAAAAGCCTCTTGGCTTTCCATGAATTTCTTATAGGAAAAACAACTTTATGTTTCTTTCCTATAATACAAGTTTCACGAACTCTATTTGGAATATTAATAGCAAGCAAACCAGAAACCCAATATTTTCTAACAAGGAAATTAAGACTATCAAAATTTACATGCCCAAAACGCATATGCCATAACTAACTATCATCATCAATCATAGAACTAAAGTAAGGCAAATTCTCACATTTAATACTCTAAGAAAATAAATGATTTGGAGTCATGTTTACCTTTGCTATTAGCCCCATACGATCATCATTGATTGTGCAAACTTCATGGCGGATTCGCATATCATAACCTCTCTCTGAAAGTTGCCCCATACTAAAAAAATTTTGTTGCAGACCTGGTACATAAAACTCATCTGAAATATACTAGTGAGACCCATTCTTCAAACTATTTGTTATTCTGTCTTTACCCATTACAAGTATCTTTGAATTATTTCCAAACTTTACCTCTGATCGAACAGACTCATCAAAATCAGAAAAGATGTCTTTCTTACCACACATGTGATTACTACAGCCAGTGTCTAAATAACACTTAGCATCATCATCATTATCCACAACATTATAAGCCAGCAACACTATCTCTACTTCATTATTACCACCAGGATTATTTTCAGCAACATTAGCTTGATGATCTCTATTATTCGGTCTTTTAGATCTGCAATTAGACTTCTTATGCCCAAACTTGCCACAATTAAAACATTGAATATTGGATTTATGAGATTGTGGGTTAGAATTGTTACCGTCCCCTCTTCCTTAGACTAGTTTGTGCTACCAATTATTATTCTGCCATTGATTATTGTTCTACCACTGATTGTTATTCTGCCAATGATTATTGTTCTGTCACTGATTGTTATTTTGCCATTGATTGCCTCGCCTTTTCCTCCACCGGATCTATTTTGCCTATTATTGCCTCTGCCTCTTCTATTGTTATGATTCTACCCTCTATTCTGGTAGCCTTGAAAACGTTGATTAAATCCTGCATTATTCTAAATTATTCCAAGACTCGTCTTTTTCGTTCTTAAAATTTAATTGAGCTTGCAAAGCTTCTTCAACTGAATTTTTTGATCTCTCATTCAAGCATTGTTTATGAACGGTCAACGAACCCTGTAATTCATCCGCTGTCATGGACTCCAAGTTAGCAGACTCTTCAATAGTAGTCACTGTATATTCAAACCGCAATGTTAAGTTTCGAAGAATTTTTTCAATTATTTGACGATCTGCTATTTGTTCACCATTAGTCCTCATCTCATTAACAAGTGCCACGGTCCACAAAAAATAATCAAAAATAGTTTTTGATTTTTCCATCTGCAATAACTCAAAATCTCTATGCAGTTTTTGTAATCTAGCATTTTTTACCTTATCAACACCAACTTATATTTTTTTAAGAATATCCTATGCTTGTTTCGTAGACTGAACATGGGTAATTTTACTAAGAACAGAAATATCTAATACTTGATGAATATAATTTAAAGTTTTGAAGTATACTTGCCTTATTTGCTCATCTGCTGTAAGCTCTTCTTTAATGAATTTCGTCGTCAAACCGCTTGAATTAAAAGGTCATCATCACAGTCTCCCAAATATGAAAAGGAGATTTCCTATCCAATTTGTAAACCGTACAAATAAGTGAAGACATCTTCACAAATTAAGAAATCAGGCTCTGATACCAATTGTTGGACCCAAAACAACAAGATGATAATATTAAAGCCTTCGAAAAACAAAGCAACAAAGACTTCAATATGCTACCTCAAAAAATGTGACCACAAAAAAAACATAATTTAACAAAGCCTTTTTGTTTGCAGCAACAATTACTCACACTATTATTCATAACCACTAAAGAACTCTCACGTGAGTGGCTTTTTTTTGGCTTGCGGCAAAAAATCCCACGGCTTCTGCATGTTTATATATATATATATATTATATGACGTCTAATCCTAATACAATTAGAACTTATAATCCTAATCCTATTCAAATTAATAATACTACTCACACTAGGATAAAGAATCCTAGTCCCATTATGATAAAACAAATCAAATCCTACCACTTCTAGAACTTAACATTAAGAGTCCTACTAAAACTATACTAACTTGGTTTAATTAGCTCACAATCTATCAAAGCCAATATTAAATTTTCTCATGAAATATTATATGTCACAATTTCATATTTTATTATTTTTTAATAGAAATAATGATATTATCATTTTGGTGGCTAATTTTAATATAATATTATTGTTACACACTCATTATAATAATTCCACGTGTGTTTTGTACATTAGGTTGTTGGCAATTGAAATCCTTTGCCTTAGAAATTAAAAAAAAATAACACAAGTTGTTGGCATTCCTGTTAATGCATTTTTGTCATTCAATGGTACATAGCATCCAAATTGTTCACCATCATCCAAGAACAAGATGTTTACTATGATCTTATAGATTTATTTTTTGCAACCACATCAACTACATAAAGGTTCTCATTGTAAACATCAGTGGTGCAAACTGCAAGCAAATAACAATAGAACCCGATGTAGATGATTTCCTTGTTGATGAAGTCATTTTGCAAGAGAATTTTATTGAAATTATCAATTGAGCAATGGTTAAGCACAAAAACATAGTATTGATGAATGATATTTATTTTTGTAAGCTTCCCTAATGATGTATTAGATGAACTATTGTACATTTCTACTCATCTACTTGACATAGAATAACTTCTTTCCCTTAGCATTGTAGTTTCCATAATATCAATGATAGTTAAAGGAAATATATGAAATAACAATAGGATTGAACCCGGTTACCTTTTTTAGTCTGGGTTCGTGGAAGCGGAAGGAACCAGCTTGTGTTATGAGCTTCTTTGTCATGAACGTCGATATAGAAATCTTTCTCGTCAATAGGATGGCTACAAAATCGAGTCGCCTATGTATTTCCATAATCCAAGTCTAAAGGTCTCGCGATAGTAACCTCGAAAGAATCTCAGAGAGAAAATAGAGAGAGGATCTAGGAGAGTTGACGGATAACTAAAATCCTCCCACACCTATCACGAAACTAAAAACGCGGTATATATCTGCGTTGGTTGAAATTCGAACCAACCAGATAATGATAAGAATTTTAATCTTATCACAACTCTCATTCAAATCTTGTGGATGCCCAAATGGCTATGGGTTCGGGTCAAGCCTATCCCAATATCCAACATCTCTCACTCATCTACATTGGGTGAGTATTAAGTTTTCTACATCACCTTCTACACACAGGAAATGGATCGTACGACCGAACGAGAAAGATCAGGGTAGGAGTACTATATCAAGCTACCATCATACCAATATAGTATCTCACTAGAAACAAACAAACGATCTCGTCTATGCTCTATACTATTCCGTTACACCAGATTCAACATCCCTTATCCCTCACGAGAACTAACTCAATGCGATGCTTAAACCCTCTAATCTGTATTGTACTCATGATCACATCGATAAACACATAAATGGACAGATTTCCCGGGCAATGAGTCACAACACAATAATGTATTATGGAACCATCTTCCTTAGTTACTCACGTTAATCTAATTGAACTCAACTATTTTCCTAGACATGCCTTGCCGGACCACATTAATCATGGTCCTTTAGCAATATGCTAAATTAGCAACATCAAGCTCTTTCTTCATAACATAGTAGTCTTAGGTCATAAAGGGCACAGTGAAACTCAAAGTGGTTCTCAGAGCTCACATAATGACGAAGCAGGGATACATTCAGTCACTCTCTTTATCAAAGGTCATCTTAATAGTACATACAATATGTAATGTATGCTACAACGGATCTCCCACTCAATTGGGCATGTCAATCTCAATCTCATAAAAATAAGAATATACGTTGTACGAATCTTAGTCTAGTCGCTATCTAGCAACTGTCGCTATCTCAATGCCTCTCGTCACTATCTAGCGGCTGTCGCTATCTCAATGCCCCTCATCGCTATCTAGCGGCTGTCACTATCTCAATGCCCCTCGTCGCTATTTAGCGGCTGTCGCTATCTCAAGCCTAGTGGCGAGTCTGCACGGTTTTGTCCTTATGGACCCTAAGTCTAAAAGATACCACAAAAAGAGAAAGGCATAGCCTATACTTATATCCCTTAAGCTTGTAAAGCTTATTAATAATGTGGAATAAAGTTTCGACGAACACAATACTTGTATATGCTAGAGCTGCCATACAATTATAACTGATGAACATATCATCCTGCCTATACAACGTTATGTTAAGACGCTACTAGAATCTCTACAACCAAACTACTTCCTCAATTACGATGACCAACCATATATTTTTTTCATCACTTAGATATCAAAGAAACCAATTAACTAAAGTTCAATGAGAAAATACTAAGTCGCTCTTATAGTTTGACCATCTATATGAACAAAGCACTACGCCGCTCTAATTATTTGACAATCCATATGAGCAAAGCACTAAGCTGATCTAATAATTTGACCATCAATAAGAGCTGCAAAAATAATCTAATACACATCCTAGTGCACTTCAGAATCTTAACTACGCTTAAATAGAAATTTTCACAAAATATCTCTTTCACTACTAGTCCAATTGTAATGATCAAAACTAAAGTATGCCCCTATCAATCTGTCATTAGGATAAGACCGTGCTAACAAGATCGCTTATAGATTTCTCAAGACAAAATAAGAAATCCCTTAAGGCAATCTCTATGGAACTTAAATCCAAGCATAGTCAATTTCACCTATGTCCTTCTCAATACTGGACAACCACCTCCAAGTGGTGACAACTAATTCTATATATGTCAGCAACCACATAAAAGATCAAAATTCTTTCTTTGGATTGTTCGTGGTTTCCTTGATCATCGTGAAGCTAATTGCTCGATGAAATATAAGGTTCCACTAACTTGACATTTGCTTTAGGTCACAAGTGAACAATTAAGGAAGCAGACTTTGCCCTCTTTGTTCATTAACCTTAAAGCCTAAAATTGCACAGACGATTACTTTAGGTCACAAATGAACACTTAAGCAAGAATACTTTACTGCACTCCTTGTTCATTGACCTTAAAGCCCAAAACTTAATTCACGAAAAATTATCATCTAATTCTCCATAAAAGAGATAATTTCTAAGTCTATCTAGAAAGCTTCTAAGGACCAACATGTGCGACAATCATTGGAATAAGGTGGAGGGAGACAATTCTCACCACTAGGGAGAATCTCTCTACATAGTCAATATCCCTTTTGGGATAAGAAAATTTAAAAAAAGATAGGGCTAAATACTAATTAATCACCCTTACACAAAAGGAGATAAACCATTCTCAAAGTTTGATTCTTTATTAATTTAGCTCAACTTATCACTCATAGCAGCCATCTTTACACTATTAGAATAGAAAACTTTTGCCTCTACATAAGAAGCTATATTCACTTAAACACGTGAAAATAGGGTAGGATGTAGGGACTTCAATGGGGCGCTTGAAATAGGGTCCGAACTTTCGAGCGGACATCACTAGGGCAAAAGCCAACTTTTCAACTTCGGAATACCTCTTCTCGGTATCTAGGAGTACTTTGCTGAGGTAGAAAACCGGCCTCTGAATCCCTTTATCTTCTTTGACCAGTGCCTAGTTGACGGCATTTTTTTCGATACTATAAGCTACAGAAGTAGTTTTTCCCTTTGTATTGGTTTGGAAAGGAGCTCGGGGGAGGCCATATATTGCTTTAACTCCTGGAAGGCCTTTTCGCATTCAGGGATCCATTCGAGGGCCTTACTCCCTCTTAGGGCTTTGAAGAACATGAGGCACCGATCTGTAGATCTGGAAATGAATTGGTTCAGAGTTGCTATCCTTCGATTTAGGCCCTACATGTCTTTTTCAGTCTTTGGTGACTCTAGCTCGATCAAAGCTCTAATTTGTGAGGGGTCTGCCTCAATTCCCCTCTAAAAGAGCAGAAAACCCAAGAACTTCCTTTTGGTGATCCCGAAGATACCACTATAGGAAAAGAGGCTATTAGTGACGCTCACATACGTCGCTAATAATAGTAATAGGCGTCGCTAATTCTATTTGGCGACACATATATGGGCGTCGCTCCATACGTCGCTAATAGTCGTGTCTCAAATACAATTTGCGATGCGCAGACGAGAATGTGCTGCTAAAGGTGACTATTAGCGACGCTCACATGATGTTGCTAATAATCAGGCATGGGCATTGCTAATATTATACATGGACGTAATGGCATCGTTAAAAACACTATTTTGCGACGCTTATTGTGCGTTGCTACAGGTTACTATTTGCGACACACATACAACGTCGCAAATAGTGCATGGGTTCCAACCTTTAGCGATGTTTTTCGTGCGTCGCTAATAGTATATTTCACATTTTTTGCGACGAATAGGAAGCGTCGCTAAAAATTAATTTCTTTCTTGTTAGTGAAGCTTCTGTGTGCGTCGCTAAAAGGTTTTTTTTTTCTGCACCATATTTTGACCTTTATTATTTGTTTTTTTTTTTTTGTTTTATTCCTGTTTAAAACCTGTATCAAACGTCCTGATATACAATAAAATCCAAATATTATGAAATAAATATATTAAAAGAAAAATACATTTATATATATATATATATTATACTAATTACTTACAATTGTAAAATTAAAATTTATCAATTAATACAAAAATAAAAAATAGTCTCAAAAAATGTAACTACAGTTGTTCATGAAAAGAAAAGACAAATGAAAATAGTAAGTCCCAACGCAGAACAGAAAGATGGCGGTGCAATAATCTCGATCAATCTGAAATAAAGATCAAATGATATAGATTAGAACCCTTATTAAATATATATATATATATATATATATATGAACATAGAATGTGGATATATATTTTTTTATATGCATAAATAGTAAGAACGATATAAAGTAGAATAAGTTTCAAACCGGTGATTCGAATCGAGTGACGTAAGTTTGCACAAGTCTATTTAATCATTTGTAAGGTGTGAGATGGGGTTTCAGAATCGGTAAGCCGATATCCGGCATTTTGGTCTGTCAAAACCCCAAAATAGAGCTTTTTGAAGTGGAAAGTTGCATAAGTTTGAAACGGGTGATCCAAACTGAGTGCCGTAAGTTCGTGCAAGTCTATTTTATCATTTGTGAGGTGTGTGATGGGGTTTTGGGGTAGTTAGGTAGATATCCGGTGTTTTGATCCGTAAAAATCCCAAAATGAGCCTTTTTGGAGTGGAAACTTGTAAAAGTTTGAAACGGGTGATCTGAACTGAGTGCCGTAAGTTTATGCCAATTGTGTTAATCATTTTTGAGGTGTGTGATAGGGTTTCGGGATCGGTAGACCGATATCCAGCATTTTGCTCTGTAAAAACCCCAAAATTGAGCTTTTTGAAGCAGAAAGTTGCATAGTTTGAAATGGGTGATCCGAACTGAGTGTCGTAAGTTCATGCAAGTCCATTTTATCATTTGTGAGATGTGTGATGAGATTTTGGGGTAGTTAGGCCGATATCCGGTGGTTTGATCCGTCAAAACCTCAAAATGGGCCTTTTTGGAGTAGAAAATTGCATAAGTTTGAAACGGGTGATCTGAACAGAGTGCTGTAAGTTTGTGCAAGTCTATGTTATCATTTTTGAGGTGTGTGATAGGGTTTCAGGGTTGGTAGGCTGATATCTAGCATTTTGGTCTGTCAAAACTCAAAAATGGGCCTTTTTGGAGTATAAACTTGCATAAGTTTCAAACCAGTGATCCGAACTAAGTGTTGTAAGGTCGTGCAAGTTTATTTTATCATTTCTAAGGTGTGTGATGGGGTTTTGGGCTCATTAGCTTGATATCCGGTGTTTTAGCCCGTTAAAACCCCAAAATGGGCCTTTTTGGAGCAGAAACTTGTAAAAGTTTCAA
The DNA here is from genome assembly GCA_008638375.1 of Nyssa sinensis. NCBI lineage: Eukaryota > Viridiplantae > Streptophyta > Magnoliopsida > Cornales > Nyssaceae > Nyssa > Nyssa sinensis. The sequence goes on along the minus strand of CM018033.1, from coordinate 19,431,689 downwards.
ATCGGTGATCTGAACCGAGTACTGTAAGTTTTTATAAGTCTATTTAATCAGTTGTGAGATGTGTGATAGGGTTTCAGGGTCGGTAGGCCAATATCTGGCATTTTGGTCCGTCAAAACCCTAAAATGGAGCTTTTTGAAGCGAAACGTTGCATAAGTTTGAAACGGGTGATCCGAACTAAGTGTCGTAAGTTCGTGCAAGTCTATTTTATCATTTGTGAGGTGTGTGATAGGGTTTCAGGGTTGGTAGGCCGATATCCGGTATTTTGGTCCGTCAAAACTCGAAAATGGGCCTTTTTAGAGTAGAAACTTGCATAAGTTTCAAACCGATGACCCGAACCGAGTGTTGTAAGTTTGTGAAAGTATATTTTATCATTTCTGAGGTGTTTGATGGGGTTTTGGGCTTGTTAGGTTGATATCTAGTGTTTTGGCCCGTAAAAACCCCAAAATGGGCATTTTTGGAGTAGAAACTTGCATACGTTTCAAACCGGTAATCCGAACAGAGTGTCGTAAGTTCGTGGAAGTCTATTTTATCATTTCTGAGGTGTGTGATGGGGTTTTGGGCTCGTTGGGTTGATATCCAGTGTTTTGGATGGTCAAAACCCCAAAATGGGCCTTTTTAGAGCAAAAACTTGTAAAAGTTTCAAGCCGGTGATCTAAACCGAGTATCGTAAGTTTGTGCAAGTCTATTTAATCATTTTTGAGGTGTGTGATGGGGTTTTGGGGTTGGTAGGCCAATATCTGACATTTTGGTCCGTCAAAACCGCAAAATGGGCCTTTATAAAGTGGAAAGTTACATAAGTTTTTAACGATCATTCGAATCGATGAAATTAAATAAGTTTGTGTAAGTCTATTTTCATATGTGAAGTATGTCATGTGGTTTGTAGGCTATTAGGCTGAAATCCCTTTTTCTTTTACGTAACATTTTCTATAAAAAACAAATTCACCAAAGTAAATAATTTTAAAAACTTACCAAGGCTGAACAAAGCCTCCCTGCTGGTCGAGGACCATCTGCATAAGAGCCTCTAGCTGGGTGTGGCATTCCTGGAGCTCTGTCATCCTCTGTTCCAGCATTGCATTCTGTCTCTCAACTGCCTCAGCTCTCTGGGTGGCTGCATGAAACCTAGCATCACTCTCGACGGTAGAGGATGATGCCGTCAGCTCCATCCCACTCCCTAAGCTAGGCACATATCCGCGCCTCTTACCTAGAACAGTCTCCCGTATTTGGTCATCGGTCAGGGGATGCTTACCTTTAGGGGTCAGCTGAACACGCAGCTGGACCATCTCCTCCTATAAAAACATAAATATATGTTACTACTTGGGATTGTAGTGCGTCTTGTGCCACAACTCAATGAGGCTGGGTGGTGCACCGGTCTCCTGGTCTTGCTCCAGCAAATAAACAGTAGCTTGTGAAGATTAATTTCATGAAAAGATTATACAATAAGAACTTGATACATGTATTAAGATCATGATCCACCATAGTGGGTCACCCTTTGCTTGCTTCTGCTGTCACTATTTTTCTTACTAAGTTCCTATACTTGGCCAAAACAAAGAAGGTTAGTGTAAATGACAATGATTTATTACACAACAAAATTAATTTTGACAATTTTTACCTGGAATACATCACTAGCGAACTAGTCGTATAGTAACATCCAATCTTCCACCGCCACCCCCATGTAGGGTCTGTCGTGAGGCTCTCTACCGACTGCCACCTCCGACTCGTAGTGCGTGTGGAGCTTGTGTCGATAGTCCCTAAAACGGACTCCCAAGTAACGGTCCACTACCTTCACGACATGAGGCAGGTGAAGATCGATGTCAAACTTCTCTTATAAAGCATATCATTGTCAAAACATTACGGCATTAGATATGTTAAAATTTAGTTGAACACAATAATGAAAGACATACCAGGATATGCGTATGAATATCCCGTCACTCCGTGTCAGTAACCCGACTCTAGTCATTAATATGGAGTGGGGCGCGTAGCCGGCAAATGATGCCGACTTCAGTGGTGAACTGTTGTGCCCACCCACCAACTGGCTTCAGCAAGCCCGGAGGTATCTCAATCCAAAGTCGCGCGCCCCCTGCTGCCTCCATCTGAACCTGCAAACTACGGTTCTTCACCCTACCGCGCCCTTATCTAGAGGCGGTAGCCGAAGCTTTAGAAGAAATAAAATAGAAACAATTAGTACGATATTTATATAAATATTAAAAAATGCAAACTATGCATACCATCGATGGTAGGATCGGTCGACCCTGTAGATCAGGGGGAAGGGGTCGATGGGTTTGTCATAACTGTGCGTCTGCGTGAACCTAATCCAACCATATCTATAAAGAAAGTTTAAAACTAAAATTGTTTCTATTTAATCATAAAAATTGAAATCCTTATCGAAATAAAAATGAATACCCATTACCTTATAAAATTGAAAATCCATTACATTATAAAAGCTGAAATCCATTACACTTGATCTTAATACATGTAACACCCATTACAATTATTCAGCTGAGTCTGTATCATCATATGTTGTTGAAATTTCTTCATTCTCGATACAATACTCTAGCAATGTATCATCATCAAAATCATTTTCCTCGTCATCATCATCATTAATGAAAGTTGCATCCCTCGGATCTAATTGTGTGGTATTGGTGATGTCGGAAGCTACGACATGATATGGTTCTACATCAGTTCTATTCAACCGATACGAAGTAACATCTTCCTGATCATGCCGGATAACACCATCGTGGGCAGATTAAGACTTTTCTTGTAGTGCCTCCTTAATCGTCTCCAAATCTTCATCTCCCTCACCAACTTCTAGTACATTATAAACATTTCTAGATTTTGTTTTTTGGACAACATGTTAATCACCTCTGATTTTTGTGTCCTTCAAATAGAAAACTTGTTTTGCTTGAGATTCCAAAAACATACGGATCATCTTTAAATGTTGTATGTGAAGTATAAACACTTATAAAGTGCTTATCGATTTGCATTCCAGTCTTCTTATTACTTACATCCTACCAATCACATTTAAATAGATACACAGATTGATCGTAGCAATAATGTAACTGTATGATGTCTTGTAAAACACTATAGTACTCTACAGTTTGTCCTGCATCACCATCTCCCTGAACAAGGACCCCGCTATTCTGTGTTCGCCGACTGAGCTCACGTTCCCTCGTGTGAAATCGAACACCATCAACAATTAAACCGGTGTAGTGGGATATCCTTTGATCAGGATCACATGCCAAAGAATATAATTGATCGTACCCCTCAGGAGATTTTTGGTGGCGTAATAGCTTCATCTATTAATTTAATACAAGTACAAAATTAATTAAATACAAATGCATTAACTAATACAATTACAATTAATTGAAACCTATTCTTACACGTTCTCCGAACCACTTCGAAAACAAATTTTATTGTCTTTGCTCTAGATCAGAACTTGATACATGTTCTCTCTGAAGCTCAATCGTATGCTCACTACATAAGATGAGATATGTTATATGTAACTTAGATTTGTGTACTAACGTAGTATTGCAATGATTTTGATAAACTTACTTAAAATATGGCAATGTCTCATCGCAGTTGTTGAGCACGATATAGTGGGCTTTTTCCAAGTCTTGAGGATGACATCATTCATATATACGGGCACCTATTGGCCGCACATTCTGATTAAACACCGCAAGGCCAGTTCGTTGCTACCCTGGACATCTATCAAAATTTCGATCTTGACGATTAAACCTTGTCTCAATATCTTCAAGATGCATAGAGCAGAAGGTGAGACATTCAGCATCAACGTAAGTCTCAGCAATTGACCCTTCTGGTCGTGCATTGTTACTCACATATTGCTTCAAGGTGTGCAAATATCTGTTTTAATAATTAATCAGTTATACATGAAAATAGTTAGGATGAATAGACAACACAATTCATAAAATTAAATGTACCTTTTTATTGGATACATCCAACAGTATTGGATAGGTCCGCCCATTTTTGTCTCATGAGGCAAATGCACAACTAAGTGGACCATTACATCAAAGAAAGCTAGAGGAAAAATCTTTTCCAACTTGCAGAGGATCACGACAACGTCCCTTTTGAGATTTTTCAGTACTTCCAAATTCAACGTCTTCACATATAATTCTCTAAAAAAGCAGCCCAATTCAGTCAATGTCGTTGATATGTCATCGGTCAGATATCCACGTAGTGCAACCGGAATAAGTCGTTGTAAAAGGACATGGCAGTCATGGCTCTTTAATCTGGATATTTTTCCATCTATAACATGTACACACCGAGATATATTCGATGCGTATCCATCTGGGAACTTCACCTATTTAAACCACTCGCAAATCCTTATTTGCTCTGCGGATGATAACGTATATTGTGCAGGAGGCATGATATATTTATCACCGCTATGTATTAGGTGTAACTCTTTCTGTATTCCCAGCTCCTGCAAGTCCAATCGGGCTTTAACATTATCCTTTGTCTTTCTTTCAATGTTCATTAAAGTTTCCAACACATTATCACAAATGTTATTCTCGATGTGCATAACATCCAAATTGTGCCTCAACTTAAGGGTCTCCCTGTACAGAAAATGAAAAAATATGCTCTTCTTCGTCCAATTTAACTCCACATTAGTACGCTTTCTCTTCTTAGTACCCGGTATCTTCCCAAACCTCACTGGTTGGATGAGTGCCAATTGCGCTAACACGTCTTTGCTAGACAACAATAGAGGTGACAATCTGCGCTCAATTTTTTCATCAAATAGATGCTTCTGTTGATTTCGCCAGCCATGTGATGACGGTAGAAAACGACGATGGCACATGTAGCATATCTTCTTTCCATTGGACAAATTTAGGGAACATGCATCTTTATTGCAAACCGGACATGCCAGATACCCCTTAGTGCTCCACCCAGACAAGTTCCCGTATGCTGGAAAGTCATTTGTGGTCCATAGTAACGCTGCATGCAATTGAAATGTCTCATTCTTAGAGACGTCGTATGCCTCTACTCCCACCTCCCACAATTCCTTTAACTCATCCACTAAAGGACACAAGTACACATTAATTTCATTACCAGGAGACTTCGGCCCTGGAATAAGCAACGACATGAAGATAAATGGTTCTTTCATACATATTCACGGTGGCAAGTTATACGGCACAAACAACACCGGCCACATGCTGTAGGCATTACTCATGTCACCGAACAGATTGAAACCGTCGCTAGCCAGCCCAAGTCCTACGTTACACGCCTCATTTGCAAACCATTCGTGATTTGTATCAAACTCAGCCCAAGTTTGAGAATCTTTCGGATGCTTACATACATTTTCCTCAACAACACGCTTCTCCTTATGCCACCGCATATTTTCTACCGTCTTCTGAGACATGTACAACCTTTGTAGCCTCGGTTTTAAGGGAAAATATCTCAGCACCTTATGCGAAATTGTCTTACTCTTTCCTTCATTCAGCTTGTACCTAGGTTCGTGGCACACCGTACACTCCATACATTGTTCAGTCTCCTTTTAAAATAACATGCAATCATTTTTGCAAGCATGTGTGGGAACGGTGTTCGCTGTGAAATTTCCAACACGTATACCTCTTGTCCATCCCGTGTAGGAATAGGTGTTCTTTAGCCTTATCTATATGCATATAATCCCTATTATTGTAACTCTTACATGGACATCTTATCCTATTTCTCCCATCTACGGATGCATGAGAAAACTCAATAAAATTTTTGATCCCCTTCACATACCCTGGCAAATGCCTACCCCTCAAGTCCATCCAACTCTTATCCATTTTCGTCTACCTAATACAAGTAAAAAATGATACTCATTATAAATATAAAACATGAATCCTATCACTTCCAACTTCACTCTAAAGGGTAAGGTGGTCCTATCCCATTCGTGAATGCACAATCTACATTGCAATGAGCAGCAAATCAAATGCTTGATTCCACTCGGACAAAATTTAGCAGCATCTCCCCACGGTTCTCCAAGTATACGAGATAGACATTAGCATGCCTAAATATATACCCAGAGAACAATAGGAGACTGTGCTAAAATTTTGTCATAGTGGAATATTCAAACATGCGCTATTGATTGTAATGCAGATTTATGCATTCCCGAACTGTCCTCTCTAGACAATTCAAGAATCGATTTTCCTACACATGAGCCCAATCATGAATAAATTTTGTGATAAGATTCACATGTGATGAAAATGATTCTTGAACGGAATTAGGCTTACATGAATGCAATTGCTAACTTACAAAACTAGTCCCAATTTTTTTTCACGAACTAATCCCTTAAAAAAAAAATTCAAATCAAACGGTAAGTTTTTTTACAGAGTTGTAGCTACTTTGTGAAAGTTTTTATTTTTTTTTCTTTAATAAAACGTGTAACTAGAATTGGTAATGAAACGGGATGTCTTTGCTGGCCCATCTCGTTTCAAAATAACCACTTTGAGCTTCAAAGATAACTTTTTTGTGTTTACTTTTCTTTTGGGTTAAGGAGGCATTTCTATGAATTTAGAAACTCTTGTCCCACAAAATTCAAAAATTCAGCTGAGTTCATAATCAAAACCGTTAATTCATTCATCCAGTTTAAATTCTCTCATTCTTGTTTCATGTCTCTCCAGCCATCCAACAAATAGACAATAAGCACCGTGATTGACAAGATAAGCATAAAACAAACAAACAATAATCATCAAACTTGATTAGACAGACATAAATCAAACCTAACTTAGCTAATCAAACCCTGAGACTGGAACAAAAAAGACAGATCTGGTAAAAACTAAAATTTAAAAATAACAAGAGAGAGAGGGGGGGGAGAATGTAAATGTAATTATTACTAAAGATACAATAATAATTTTATGTTTTTTTATGAATATTTATCTCTCAAAAAAATCAGTGGAATATCCGTAAGCATAAGAAGATACTTATAATTATCATTATCAGTCAATGTACACAATTTTCTTTATTATTAGTGTTTGCCTAGAGCTTAAAAACACATGCATCGTCCCTCCCCCCCAAAAGAAATGAGAGTAGATGGGTCTCACTATTTTGGTGAAGTGGTGTGTGTTCTTTACCCTTTTTTTCCCTAGAAATTTGAAAAATATATGGGGAAGCGATCCGAGCTAAATCCTGAATTAGAGTTCAAAAAAAAACTTAATTTACACTTTAAGATCATTTCAAACTTAATATTTACCAAATTAGAATCATTCTAAAAATATCATTTCAAAAAATGTTTTTAAAGGAAAAATTGTCTTTCCAAAATACAATTTGAGTTTTTTAAAAAAATCAAATTTTCTATTGAAAACGTCTATGTTTTTTAAATCGTCTTTTTGAAAAACATTTTAAAAATAGTATCTTCAAAATATAGTTTTTTTTTTTTTTTTTGTAAAAAAAAAACCTACTAACAAGCCATCCAAAAGAACCTGCTTCCCTGTAATCTGTAAAAATCGAAAAGAACTGACCAAATCTCTTGTAACCAACATGCATAACATACCCCAATAAAAGACATCATCCATCCAAAATCATATCACAAAACCCAACCACCTAAGTAAACCAATAATATTCACAATATACACATCTCCACAATCATATCACAAACCTAAACTTGTTCATCCACAATCCCATTTACCAAAAAACGTCAAAAAAAAAAAAAAACAGAACACAAACAACAAATATTTTTTAACAATAAAGAGTGAAAGAGGAAGAATTTATACGTACCAGCAGAGATGGCAAGAGATCAACTTAGACTATAGAAAGAAGAGGCTTTGTTCATCCACAATCCCAACCTTGTTCATCCACAATCCTATTTACCACAAAATGTCAAACAAAAACAAAAAACAAAACACAAACAACAAATATTTTTTAACGCACAAAGAGTGAAAGAGGAAGAATTGATACGTACCAGCAGAGAGGGCAAAAGATCAGCTCATACTAGAGAAAGAAGAGGCTTTATTCATCCACAATCCCGACCTTGTTCATCCACAATCCCATTTACCACAAAATGTCAAAAAAAAAAAAGAAAGAACACAAATAACAAATATTTTTTAACGCACAAAGAGTGAAAGAGGAAGAATTGATACGTACCAGTAGAGAGGGCAAGAGATCAGCTCAGACCAGAGACAAAAGAGGCTATTATGAAGCACAAACGAGTGAATTTGTCCTGGAAGCGAAAGAACTGCTGAAACTGCGTCAAACCCTCACATGGGTTTATGTACAAAGAACGCTAAAAGCGCGATTTTGCTTATGGTATAGCTTGAAGCCCTTATGAAATGAAAGAGCTCTTTCTGAACAGGGATAGAATGAAGGAGACGATCGAGTTTTTTTACTTTCAATGGGGTTCTTTCTATAGTAAAGTCGAACCTAGCTAGTTATGTGACTTTTTTACGACGCCCATAGAGCGTCACAAAAAAGACTATGTTTGTCGCAAAAAACAGTTCAGCATGACATCGTCCCACGCATACAAACCTTTAGCGACGCACATGTGACGTCGTTAACTTTTTACGACGTATAGTGCATCGCAAATAAAGTTTGGGCTATCGCAAAAGGCTTCGCGCCTTTTTTTTTACGCAGGAAAGCCTTTTTTCTTCGTTATTTGCGATGCACACCATGGGCATCTCTAATAGTGACTTTTGGTGATACATTTTGTGCGTCGTAAATAACGTGCATCACAAAAAACCTGTTTTCTTGTAGTGTACACTTTGAGGGATTTAACTTCATCTTATGCTGCTTCAGGATGTTGAAAGTTTGGCTCAAGTGTTGGATATGATCGTTCTTCTTCATGCTTTTGACCAGCATGTCATCTGTGTACACCTTCATTGTGCTACCAATTAAGGAGCTAAAAATTTTGTTCACCAGCCGCTGGTATGTGGCTCCAGCATTCTTTAGACCAAACAACATCACTCTATAGCAATAGAGACTTCGTTTGGATATGAAGCCTGTCTTTTCCTGGTCTAGGGAGTATATCTGAATCTGGTTGTACCCTGAATATGTGTCCATGAAGCTTATAAGTTCATGCCCTGCTGTTGCATTAACTAGCTGATCGATTCTCGGGAGGGGAAAGCTTAGGACAGGCTTTGTTGAGATCTATGTAGTCAATGCATACTCGCCATTTTTCATTCATCTTCTTGGTAAGGACTGTATTGGCGAGCCAGTGGGGGTAGAATACCTCTTTTATCATTCTGGCATCTAACAGCCTCTAGACTTCCTCGTTGATGATCTTATGGCGTTCAGGAGTGAAGGTCCTTCTCTTTTTTCTCACTGGAAGGTACTCAAGGTCAGTTATTAGCTTGTAAGAGATGAAATTAGGGTCTATCCCTTCCATGTCCTTAGTTTCCCACGTGAAGACTGACAGATTGGTTTCAGGAATTCAACAATCTCTTTTTCCTCGGAGGGGGATAGATCTGAGCCTATACGTAAATAGCGCTCTCCCCCTTTAGAGTTTACAGTACCTTGATAGGTTCCTACATTGGTCTGGCCATGCTGTCTTGTCCCCTAGGGTTAACGACTTATTGATTTTAGAGGGCCATTCTTCCGTTTCATGAAGTTCGGAAGGTACAGGACTTCCTTATCTTTACGACAATGCTATAATTTCTATTTGAGGGCCTTTTTCTTTTCAGCGCAAGAGCATGGCACTCCCGCGTAGTTGGCTGACAAGCCCTGATGGTATAGACCTTGTCACTTTAGACATACTTCAGGCACTGATGGAGGGTCGAGGTGACCACTCCCATCTGATAGAGCCAAGGTCTTCCGATAATGATGTGGTAGGGGGACTTGGAATTTAGGACCATGTATTTAGAAATCAATCTCTTCTGAGCATCCTCATTTCCCGCTGTGGTTGAGAGGTCTATCTTGCCTAGCGGGGTGCTGAGGTTCCCATGCCATTACAACGATGGTGGCCTTGATATCATTGGTGTTGAGTTTCATGCGCTGAAAGGGCCCATAGAACAGCATGTTGGTGGAACTTTTGGTGTCCACCAGAACCCTTCTAATCTCAAAATTTGCAAACTTGAGTGAGATGGCGAGGGCGTCAGTATGGGGGCAGTGTACCCCAAAGAGATCCAGCTCCGAGAATAGGATTTGTGGTGCAGGCCTTAGTTTTTTGTCAATGGCAGAGATTTGAAGGAAGCTTAGTTCTGTTTGTGCCTCTCGAGCATATCACTTCTAGGCTTGGTTGGACATCCCTGTCATCGCATTGTCGGCATGGAGGATGAAGATAACCTGATTATTCTAGTGCGGCTGTTCATTCTGAACCTCTCTTTATTCAGGCCTCTGCTCTTGTCTCCTTTGCTATGGCCTATCATTTTGGGGGTTTTGCCTCCCGTCTTGACGGATGAACTCTCTCAAATGCCCTCTTCTGATGAGCTGTTCAATTTCATATTTGAGTGCTCTAAATTCATCGATAGTGTGTTGATGGTCTTTGTGGAAGTTGCAGTATTTGCTTTGATCCTTGACGTCATGACTGCTCTTCAATGGTTCCAGCCACCTTAAATTTTCACGCGTCTGAACCTACTGAGTATATGAGTGAGTGAGGCATTTAGAGGTGTGAACGTTCTGTACCTTCTAGAGTTGGGGTTGCTCTGAGTTCTGAGTGTTGTCCTCTTATCAGGACTTCTAACCCTCTTCTTGGTTGCACTGAAGTCCCTCTTTTAGGTATGGCCGTCCTTCTAAGCCTGCTCTTTGGCCTTCGAAAAAAACATCTTCGTATCCTCTAGGTTTATGTAATTTCGCGCTCGCTCCATAAGCGCTGCTATATCAATGGGGGGACTCTTTGTTAGAAAGTGCTGAAAGCGTCCAGGCCCTAAACCAGAGGTGAGGGTTGCCACTAGAAAGCTCAATCTGTAGTCTGTTATCTCCGTAAGCTTGGTGTTGAATCGAGCGATATACTCCCAAAGTGACTCCCCATTAGATTGTTTTATGGTGAGCAAGAATTCTGGACCCTTTCTCAACTTCTTTCTGGTTAAGAATCGATCAAGGAACTGTTTGCTGAGCTCATAGAAGTTGATGATCGACTCATGAGGAAGATTGTGGAACCACTTCAAGGCGATACCCTTGAGGCTCGTCACGAAGGTATGACACATAAAGGCATCGATAGCCCCATGTAGAGCCATCGTGCGCTGATAGAGGGAGAGATGGTCCTCGGGGTCCTTAGACCCATCATACAAGTTGAACTTCGGGATGAAAAATTTCTTAGGCCGCTCCTTTACCATTATGGCAGGAGTGAATGGCGTGGCGAACCTTTCGAGTAGCTTTGTTAGTTCATCCTACTCAAGAGGGACATGGGTCCCTCTAGTGAAGATGGTTTTCTCCGTAGAGTCTGCTATTTCCTCCACCCTTTGAGGGACTCTAGGCGAAACTGGATGATGTTGGCCTTGTCATGCAACCTCAGTCCCAATATGCAGAGGATGATTTTGCCCAGTAGCGGCAGGGGGACGTTGCCCTCCTTAGACTGGGGGGACTAGTGCTAGTAAAGGCTGAAACTCAGGCGACGTGAGATTGGCCCCCGAGGTTGCTAGAGTTGGAATCCTTGTCCTGCTTTGGTAATGGACAGCAGGATGAAAAACATGCATCTCTCTCACTAGTGCGGTTGATGGCTAAGGGTTACCCCCTATGTGAGTGTTACCATGGGGATGTACCAACTGCACGTTGGGGGTCTCCACATTAGGAGGTCCTCCGCCCGTGGTAGTGGTAGGAGGTCGAACCTCTTTATTATTTGTGCTTTTAGCAGGGTGAGTGGGATTGCTTTACTGGTTTTGGGCCATGGAGGCCAAGGCTTGGGACATGGCAATGAGCTGCTCTTGTATCAAATCAGACTGTCATTGAATCCAATCGAGTTGTTGCGGTACATGATTAGGGGTTTGCCCCCTTCTTCTTCTAGTAGAAGCTTGGCTTTGTGGGTTTTGAGAACCTTTCCTTGGACGAATTTTGGGAGCCATAGTTTCTCAAAGACAAAGGAGTTGTTTTTTATAAAGAATTTAGCAGGAACGATTGTCATTTCTCATAGATGGTGCCAAACCGATTTTGCACTTTCTGATTAGTGAGGGCTTTCGTTCTTCGTCGCCTATCAATAACTCAAAAAGAGAGATCAGAAAACCACTGGGTTGGCTCCGGTAGTAGTCGCTTCGATGATAAGTCAGTGAAAATAAAAAAGAGGCTGAACTTGAAAGAAAATAGTTGACTGTAATTGAAAAGCGTACCTTAGGGTTGTTTTTATAGGCTATGGATCTCTTAAGTTGATTCGAATTAGGAGTCATAAAGATCAGGATCCGAAGATATCTGAAGATGGCAGTTTCCGTATTGAACTCTGATCTTTGTAAAAATAAGGATCGAAATTTATCCGAGAATGGCTGTTTCCATGTCGCATTTTGTTTCTTTGTTCTGAGGTCGGTAGGGTAGGCAAGGCGACGATAAGCTCAGTACCTCTTTAGACGCATACTCCAATCTTATTGCTCAGGAGGGAAGGTCCGTGCCCTTTTGATCAAGGAACCCCTATCAGATCTAAATGGCTCTGTCACTTCCTGACCAGTACATAAAAGAGCTCAAATACGTGTTTGTGCCCTTCTTATGAGTTTGTTTTATGAAAGGAGTAAATCCAAAAAATGATGAGAAACAGGGATGCAGATTGATAGAAAGAGAGTTAGTTTAATAGAGTAACACAAAAAGCATTAAAATCATCCAAAATATGTGTACTTTTCAAAGTTTATTATCTAAACATACACAAATAATAACATGTTAGTTCTTTTTATGTATTTATATAATTTAGGTTTAAATATTGGTAGGTTATCTTAATTAGTGCTTTCAAGCTGGTGTCTAGCCTCAAAGGGTTTAAAATCTCAGGTCCACATTGAGGCGGTTTTGGGTCGCAATTAATCAATTAAATTAATTATCTAATTAACTAATGTCCCCCAAAGTTGCGAAAACAGTCCCAAATTTATTTTTCTAATTAATTAGGCAAAAATCGTTTGAACTAAATGGTAAATTGGTTGTTTTATTAGATATAAAATTTAATACCAAATCCCAAATATTTTTTAGCCTAGTACTATTTAACAGATATAATCAAGAATAATATCAAGCACAATAAATTAATAGAGAGGTAACATAAAGTCACACATTGGAAACTCTCGTGGGAAAGGAAACCCACACTTACAAGAAAATCTACTATGAATCCAATTCAATACAAAGATATACCATACCTCGATTAAACTAACCTTACTAGAATTCATCGTAGTCTTTCACCATTAGTCAATGTCCACGGTCCTTTCCATTGTGATCTTCCGTACAGCCAATTACGTCTTCACTAGTGATCTTATCTACAACTACCATTTCTACCACTAATCTAAACTCTACAGATTAACACTCTATCATGATGTAGCAACAAGTAAATCTAAGACTCAATCCTAGATGCAAACACTCATAATAACATTTGTGAACAAGGGATTATATGAAATCCTAATGTAAAGATCCGTGTATAAATACAAGGATTCACAAAGAATAACAAGGTACTCAATAAAAAACTCACAAAGCTACCTCTAAAATCTGGAAACCTAGTTCTTTCTTATGCATTGTTCAATTCCTGTATGTCATATATTTGTAAGAAACTAAAACTAATAGAATTTGGAATAAAGAATAAATCAATCAAAATAATCAAATTGAAACAGGTTTTCCATTCGGACGGGAACTACCTTTCCGTTCAAAGAGGAAGGCTATTGGAAACTGTATTCTACTTTTGACAAAATATGTGGACGACCCACTGATGTGGAAGATGTTTATTGGCTCAGGTGCAATGCACCCGAGATCAATAAATAACAGCTCACCATCTGATGCCTATCCTCCAAGTGAGGCATGTAGTGGCATATTGGTTTCCTAGTCAATGGTTATTTTTAAATAATATTTGTAAGTATCATTTTTATTGTTATATATATATATGTATGCTAATATAAAAAAATTATATTTGTATCCATGTACATATACAAGTATTTATTGTAATCTTATAAAAAATTGTGGATAAATTATACCTTTGACCCTTGAATTTTACTTTGAGTTTCACTTTATTTCCAATCCTTTCAATTTGTCAACTTCACCCTTCAATTTTTAGGCTCATTTCAATTTTATCATTCTATCACAATTGGTCGTTTAATGTGGATAGAAAAGACCACGCACTAGGCACATGCAAATTTAAAGGAAGGCTTTTTCTGTTTACATTAAATGATAAATTGTGACGGAAGGATGAAATTGAAATGGGGTTAAAAATTAGAAGGTAAAATTAACAAAATTGAATGGAGAGGGTCTAAAGTGAAATTCAGAGTAAAGTTCAAGTGTAAAAAGTGTAATTTACTCAAAATTCATAAATTAATTTAGGGTTGATTACAATTTAGTACCCTAAAATTTTGTCTTGATTTCAAATAAGACCTCGATTATTAATTGTCACTACAAAAATATATATTTTTTACGATGCCCATTATTTGTGACGCTCAGTACGCTTCGTAAAAAGACACTATTAGCGACGTACATTGTGTATGTCACTAAAAATAACAAAAAGAGCTTTCTCACGCAAAAAAAATAGGCACAAATCTTTTGGCGATGGACAAGACTTTATTAGCGACGCACACGCGTGTCACCCATAGTTAGCGATGCTCACTGTGTGTCACTAATAATTTTATTAGTAGAACGACATCGTGTTATTGCTTGTTTTTCCACGCACAATGACTTTTTAACGATGCGCAGTGCCCGTCACAAAAAAATCCCCTCATTTATAACCCAGCCGCGTCCTCTAGTTTCTTCTTCTTTTTTCTGTTTCGATCCCTAATTTTTTTCTCCCTCTTAGTCTGTCACTCTCACTCCCCAAGCTCGGTTCCGACGGCGGCAGATGGCACATTCGGCGACGGCGATGGATGGCCTAATCGACGACGACGACTTTTCCTACAAAATAGTAACTCCTGAAACCCCATTAGTAATTTTATCCCTCTTTTTCTATTACTGCTAGTTGATGATTTTTTTAAATAAATTTCATTGTTATTTATGCTTAGTTTGGATTAGAATATGAACATTAATAAAATTGGATTTTTTTATTACATAGAGTGATTATGAGACCCTTTTTTTTGTGGAGTTAGACTTTTATAAGACTTTAACTTTTAGTTAAAATTTACGCCTTTTTTTCTAAGTAAAGCCTAAAGCCATTGCTTTATTGGTAGAATTGACCTGTTACAATATATGTTTCTTTCTAATATAATATATGTTTCTTGTATTTGAAGTGAAAAAATAGAAGTCCTGAAACCTATTTCACATTGCTGGATTTTGGCTTATCAAGTTCAACATTATCACAAATGAAATAGATAACACACCTCAAAAATGATAAAATAGACTTGTACGAACTTACGACACTCGGTTCGGATCACTGGTTTCAAACTTATGCAACTTTTCGCTCCAAAAAGCCCCATTTTGAAGTTTTGACAAACCAAAACACTGGGTATCAGCCTAACTACCCTGAAACCTC
The DNA here is from genome assembly GCA_008638375.1 of Nyssa sinensis. Lineage (NCBI taxonomy): Eukaryota > Viridiplantae > Streptophyta > Magnoliopsida > Cornales > Nyssaceae > Nyssa > Nyssa sinensis. The sequence goes on along the minus strand of CM018033.1, from coordinate 19,416,207 downwards.
ATCACACACCTCACAAATGATAAAACACACATGAAAAAACTTACGGCACTCGGTTCGGATCACCGGTTTGAAACTTATGCAAGTTTTTGCTTTAAAAAGGCCCATTTTCAAGTTTTGACTGAACAAGATGCCGAATATCAGCCTACCAACTCCAAAACCCCATCACACACCTCAAAAATGATAAAATAGACTTGCACGAACTTACGGCACTTGGTTCAAGTCACTGGTTTGAAACTTATGTAAATTTCTGCTCCAAAAAGGCCCAATTTGGGGTTTTGACAGATTGAAATGCTGGATATCGACCTAACTACCTCGAAACCTCATGACACACCTCAAAAATGATAAAATAGACTTGCACGAACTTATGACACTCGGTTTGGATCACCGGTTTGAAACTTATGCTACTTTATGCCGTTCTTACTATTTATGCATGCAAAAAAAAAATATTTACATTTTATGTTCATATATATATATATATTTAATAAGTATTGTAATATATATCATTTGATTTTTATTTCAGATTGATCGGGATTATTGCACCACCATCTTTTGTTCTGCATCGGGACTTACTATTCTCATTTGTTTTTTTCTTTTCATGGACATCTGTAGTTACATTTTCTGAGACAATTTTTTATTTTTGTATTTATTGATAAATTTTATTTTTACAATTGTAAGTAATTAGTATAATATATATATATATATATATATGAATGCATTTTTCTTTTAATATATTTATTTCAAAATGTTTGGATTTTATTTTATATGAGGATGATTGATACAGGTTTTAAACAGGAATAAAACAAAAAAAAAAAGAAAACAAATAATACAGGTCAAAATATGCCCAAAAAAAAAAAACTTTTAGTGACGCACATAAAGTGTCGCTAAAAGACCCAAAAATAAGTTTTTTGCGACACTTCATATTCGTCACTATAAATATAATATTACCGACGTATTGAAGGCGTCGCTAAATAATTCTAAAAACATACTATTAGCGACGCACAACAATCGTCGCTAATAGTTTCCAATAAACTATTAGCGACACCCTGTGGACGTCGCTAAAGGTCCCAATTTGCGACGCCCATTGCGTCCTATGTATAGTATTAGCGACGCTCCCATCTAATTATTAGCGACACCATTGGAACGACATTAATAGTTACCTTTAGCGACGCACAGAAGTATGCATATCGCTAATAGTATTAGCGACATGAATATTCCCGAAGCCTCTCGCGACGCCCACGTGAGCGTTGTTAAAACCCTTTAGCGACGCATATTGCTATTATTAGCGACGCTCTTGAGCGTCCCTAAAAGTGCCTTTTCCTGTAGTGTGTAACAATTCAGTCTCTCAATTTTTAATTTCATTTCAATTGAAACTAATTGCAAAAGACCGTTAACGACTATCCTAAATTGATTATATTTTAATACTCTATAATTTCATATGACTTTCAAAATAGTATCCTATAATTATATATGGGTTTTAAATAAGACTCTATAATTTTATATGAGTTTCAAATAAAGTCGTATAATTTTAATATGTAAACAGCTACCTTTAAGAATTTGGGATGACCGTTTGAAATTAGTCTCAATTGAAATGAAATTAAAAAAATGAGAGACTGAATTATTATAATTGATAATCAAGGATCTTATTTGAAATTGAAAAAAAACTTTATGGTACAAAAAATATAATTAACCCATTAATTTAAAATCTTTAACCAAATATAAAATGAAATAATTTTTTGTTTTAAGTTTTTTTTGAAATAAATGGTAATAATTTGTGGGGCGTTGGAATACACTCTAAATTTGAATTTATCATAAAAACTACGAAATATTTTTTTCTAATGAAAAGTGTATGTTATAAGAGTTATTTTATAACTTTATAAGAGTTTCTCAATTCTAAATGCTAAAGAAACTCAAAAATCAACTCAATTCTAGACCTTAAAATAACTAACTGCTAATTACTTAACAATTACACAAAAATCTCACAAATATGATTATGTAAATAAAGTTTAATTTAATTTATGATTGAGAGAGAAATAAATTACAACTCTCAAATGAGTGTGAGTAGAACAAATGACTTTTTTCCTCAAAAATTTGTAATCAGGTTAAATCAGACTAGGCGCAGTTAACAAAAAGTTGAAACAATTAATCCTAACTCAATCAACTACTTTGTCGTGAGGATGAACCTATTAAATTATTGATAGGTTGGAAGGAGGCAATCCAACCCTGACTTCTAACATAACGACATTTCAGTCACCAAAGCAAATTGAGACGAGGCCTAGGCCTAAGGGCGGTACATTTGATAATGACAAAGTCTCTAAAGTATGGTTCAGAAAATGTCCTATAGATAATGTTCAAATATATTGAATTTTTCTATTAAAAACCCACTACCTTTTCTGCTTTTTGCAGCTTTTAACACCCCCAAATAAATTTTCCTGACTTCGCCCTTGTTGTCACTGTAGGATATTTTTCTCAGGAGAGATGCTTCAGTTCAGACACTCAAGCAAGGTTAGGTTCTTGTGCATACAACTATGCAAAAATCAATTATTTTTCGGACCTTATCTCATATTCTTTTAGACCTCCAATATTTTATTATTATATTTTTTTAAAAAAGAAACGATATTATTACATATATATTTAAGGAGATACATTGGTTTACAATTTTTTTAGTTGAGTATTTAAAACCCTTTTAAGGTTAGAAAAAAACACTAAAAAGTTTGTAAAATAAAGTTTTCAATTCAAAAAATTCATGATATATATATATATATATTTTATCTAAAAGGTCTAAAAAAAAGAGCTTTTAATACAAAAATGTCCAAATTGTTAACTTTCATCTTAACACTGTTAAAAAATATTACTGATTATAATAAAATGACCTTTAAGATACATTTTAGAATAAAAAAATACTAAAAAATATATATAATAAATTTTTTAATCCCAAAAAATCATAACATTTTATAAAGTAAAATTTTATTTTTTAGGTATTCTAGATAAGTAAAAAATGTTATGTTTTTTTGGGATTGAAGAATTTATTGCATTTATTATTTAGTATTTTTTAAAATGTATCTTAAAGGTTATTTTAGTCTAATCAATAATATTTTTTAACGGTGTTAAGATAAAGTTAATAATTAGACTTTTTTTTGTTTAAAAAGTTTCTTTTTTGGATTTTTTATAAAAAAAATATATATCATGAATTTTTTGAATTGTAAAAAATTATTTTAAAAATTTTTTAACATTTTTTTCAAAATAGTATAAACTTTCATATCTCCTTTAACATACACGTGACAATAAAACATTAGTTGTCTATCAGAGTATGGTGGATAGAGATCTGCAAAATACTTGATCGATCCCCAGGTATGCATGTATGAATGACTGAGAACTGCATGAAATTCTTAACTTCGCAAATGTCATTACCAATCCTGTTTTTTCAATAGCAAAATGCTTTTAAAAATTCACTGGCTTGATCCCAAAAATTCAGATTTGGAATTAATTGAAATTTGGTTGAAAAAGTTTTGATACTAAAGTTGGAATAATTTATAATATGTAAAAAAAATGAATTTGTAATTCGAAAAAGAGATCAATCAATTTTTTTTTATTAATTTAGTCAAACGATGGATGGTGGTTGTAGATTTGGTTCAAATTCGATCAAAATTTAGTAAAATCTGGCCAAAATTATTTTTAAAAAATTATAGTTTCTGTTTTTTTTTTTCTTTTCAAATTCAGTCATAAAATTGTTGTAGTTAGCTTATTGTTGTAAATTAAATGAAATTTGGTCAAAATGTAGTAAAATTCGGACACCAAATTTAACTGAGTCATAAAATTGAAAATTTGAATTTATCCTCTGAAACATAACCATGGAAGGCTACCTTCCACCAACTATTAAGGAGGTTAGCTTTTGCCTAAAAACATTTACCTATCTATATCTATATGTATCTGTTAGAAACTCTAGTAGTATAGTTTAGTTTTATCATAACATTATAAATCAGTTTTAGAAAAATACTAAATATGTTTTCTGTAAAAAAAAAATATAAATTGTTTTTGTAAAATACAGACAGCCAATTGCAGAGAACTATTTATGTTCTAAATTTTTAAATAGAACTATAAATTCTAGAATTAGAATTTAAGAGAAATCATAAACATATTACTGTTTGTAACCAGTATATAGAAAAAATGAAAATAGAAACTAAAATACAAGAATTTACATATTTTTGCAAAGAACAGATCAGGTCTAGCATTTTACGTTATGCCCTTAGGAGAGATTACGCCCTAGTACAATGAACCAGGCTTATGCTCGAACACTTTCAGACTGGATGTATGGATGCACAGAATGTTAATGAAAAATGAATTAAAAAGCAGGTGCATGCGGTGGTATTTATATAGAGCATTCATGTCTGTTTGGTACAAACACAAAGGCTAATAGTCGTAACAATTCAATGAACAGCCGCATCTCTTTGGAAAGAAGACGATTCGGATAAAATTCAAATTGCATTCAGAAAAACAAATACGATAGCATTTTGGATTAGAAAATTTAAATAAAAAATATTAAATAAATTTCTAAAAAAATATATACACAAAGGGCAAAGTCTCAAACCCAAACCCAACCCGATTCAGTGCGGCGGTGCACGTGGTGAATCAAACATGTGCTAGGTCTTCCCCATCAAAATATAGTTTGATTTGGGCACCAAATTTAACTAAGTCATAAAGTTGAAAATTCAATTTATCTTCTAAAACATAGCCATGGAAGGCTATCTTCCACCAACTATTAAGGAGGTTAGGTTTTGCCTAAAAACATTTACCTATCTATATCTATATGTTATAAACTCTAGTAGTAAAAATCATTTTTATCTTAATAGTATAAACCAGTTTCAAAAAAATATTAAATATGTTTTCTTTAAAAAGGAACATAAATTGGTTTCTGTAAAATACAGAGAATTATTTCTGCTTCAAAATTTAAACAGAATTATAAATTTCAAAATTGGAATTTAAGAGAAATTGTAAACAGATTATTGTTTGTAACCAGTATACAGAAAAAATGAAAACTAAAATTGAATTACAAGAACTTGCAGATTTTTGTAAAGAACAGATCAATTCTAACGTTTTACTCTATATCCTTAAGACAAATTACATCTTGAAATAACGAACCAAACTTATGTTCAAACACTCTCAGACTAAATGTATGGATGCACAAAATGTTAATGAAAAATGAATCAAAATGCAGGTACGTGCGATGGTGTTTATATAACATTCGTGTTTGTTTTGGTACAGGCACAAAAGTTAACAGTCGCAACAATTCAACAAACAGCCACATCTCTTTGAAAAGAAGACGATTTGGTCAAAATTCAAATTGTGTTCACAAAAACAAATACGACAGTATTTACTAAACATGAAAATTATATATATATATATATATATACGCATATATAAGTAACTTTTTTATTTTAAAAATAAACAAATTAAGCATGTTAACACATGTAACTTATTTAAAAAATTAGTTAAGTTTAAATTTTAAAACTCGATACGATTAATTAATAATACGACACAATAACATGACTTGACATCGTACTTATAATATACACTTAACTTTTTAAAAAAAAATCAAATATTATTTATTTAAATTTTTTTTTTTTTTTGGTTTGGTCAAATCTACAAACCAAAAATTCCTCTGAAGTTTTTATTTAGTGGCTCAAAAGAATGCGAGATGCTAGATGAGGACAGTACGGTCGTAAAAGGATGTAACCTTACAAGAAAGAGGATAAGATATGAAAATTGGGATTGGGGAATAAGAAAACAAGTCAGTGGTCTGGCTATCAATGTCACGGCATTTAATGCACACGTGTGCTGTCCAAGATGTTGATAGTGAGGTGTCACGGATGGCGTTATCGTCTTATTAATTTTCACACGTGTGGCCCCAATGGCTGGTGACAATGATCTGTATAAAAGACCCACCACACAAGTGCCCGCCTTCTCTGGATTGGTTGGCATGGTCCCTTTTCATTATTTGCTTTCAGTGTTTGTCAGTTTGTAAGCGAAATGAAATGAAGCCAGCTGATTGTTGGCCATGCCATGGCCACCATTAACATGACAACATTTATTATCAGAATAATTATTCGATAATTTTTAAGAACATAATCTTAATAATTAGATTAAAAATTATATTATATATTTGACTTATAATCTGGTTGTTAAGATTATTAAAATCGACTCATTCAATAATTTTTCTAATTATTAGTCGAGACGGTTGAACTTATAACATAATTTGTGTGTCTAATACACATGCTTAAATTATGTGTGCACATAAATGACACACATTAACCATGTCGTGATATTTCAACCATCAGTAATGACAATAACATTTTTCCCGTTAACAAACATTCTAACATAGAATGGGATCACCTCATACTCTCTCTCTCACAAACAACTCTCACTCTCTCATACTCCATTTATTAAAATGGATAAAAAAAATTAGAATTAGAATTAGAATTTTTGTGTGTTTAATTCTCTCTTTGATTCTGCATTTCATGCAAATGTATGTGTGTGTGTGTATGTATATATATATATATATATATTGATACAACAAAAAATGACAAACTAACCTTAACTTGACACGTGTATAGTTTCTTTATGTGCAGGTCAATAAGTTACTTAATTACTCAGGTTTGACGTTTGAAAGGTAGGAGGCTCTCCCTACCGAGCAGAATATTCAGAACATATCCAGATTAGTAACTTTTATACCGAGCTCATCACCGCCTTACCTTTTCTACTGACCTTAAAATCAAGAAACAGAATGCGATATGGAAGCTACCATTTCGAGATATATCTCAATCCCTATTATCACGGGGATCAAGACGAAATCTCCACTTGCCAATAGCCATGAATCCCGAGTTTGACAGCACCCAATCCCAACAGATTTGGAAGGGACGTCCTATAAATAAAACCCCAAGGTATGCCTTTGAATGACAGTCAATTACATTCTTTTAGTTTATTCTTCACTAATTTTACCATCGGAGTGGCTATCGCTAGAGCCATCTCGGCGGCCCTTTGACTGCCCTTTCTCAGAGTTTGTGACGGACGACGAGGAGCGGAGCCCCCACCGACCAAAAAAGTGCAGTATCAGCTTGGCACTATCTATGGGAAACGACAATTGTTCCTATTAATCTTATTGTCTCAGAAGCACCTTTTTCATTATGGCTCCCAATCTCTGTCCAAGGCAAAGTTCCCAAAACCCCCAAAACTAGCCCTCAATCGAGAACGAAAAGGGGGGGGACCTCTGATCATATACAACAGTAGCTTGATCAGATTCAGCGATAGTTTGATCTAATGCAAGAGCAACTCCTTGCCATATCCTAGGTTCTGGTTTCTTTGACCCATAACCTGCAAAGCAACCCTGTTCATCCTCCACTAGATGTACCTAATGAAGGAACTCAACTTCCTACTACCCCGGGCGGGAGACCTCATAATAAAGAGGATCCCAACGCACATCCGGGACAGCCTTAAGGTGCCGTTCATGCTGGGGGTGACCCTCAGCCATTACACATTCCTGGAGAAGGGATGTCGATTCCTCATCATGCCGTCCATTACCATAGCAGGACAAGGATTTTGACCCTTACAACTTCGGGGGTCGACCTGGTGCTGTCAGAACTTCAGCCGCCGCATGCCCCAATTCCCCTAGTCTGAGGGCAACGCCATCCTACTACTACCGAGCCAAGGCACCTTTTGCATTTGAGACCCAAGGCCGCAATGCAAAGACGACATCAACTAACCCCGTCCAGAATACCTTCGACGATGGAAGAAGTAGCAGATTCCATCGAACAAACTGTCCTCACTAAAGGGACCCACATCCCTCCTGAGCAAGATGAGCTAGCAAAATTGCTCGGGAGATTCACCACTCCATTCAACCCAGCTATAATGGCGGAGGAATGCCTCAAAAAATTTGTTGTCCCGAAGTTCACCTTGTATGACGGGTCAGAAGACCCCGGGGACCATCTCTCCCATTATCAGCACACGATGGCTCTACATGGGGCTACTGATGCCTTCATGTGTCGGACGTTTGTAACAAGCCTCAAGGGTACCGCTTTGAAGTGGTTCCACAGCCTCACTCAAGAGTTAATAATTAACTTCTACGAGTTCAGTAGGCGGTTCCTTGACCGATTCCTGACCAGCAGAAAACTCAAGAAAGGCCCTGAATTTCTCCTAACGATAAAGCAACATAAGGGGGAGTCACTTCAGGAATACATCACTCGATTCAATTCCGAGCTTACAGAGGTTACGGACTACAGCCCGAGCTTCTTAGTAGCGGCCCTCTACGCATGTTTAAGTCCCGGGCGATTCCAGGACTCCTTGACAAAGAATCCTCCAGCTGACATGACGTCACTTATGTAGCGGGCGTGCAAGTATATAAACCTGAAGGATACAAAGACGTCTTTCTGAAAGGTCAAAGAACAAGCTTAAAAGGACGACCATACCTAGAAAAGGGACTCTAGTACCACTAAGAAGAGGGGTAGAAGTCCTGACAAGAGGACGGCACCCAGACCCCAGAACAATCTCAACCCCGGAAGGTGCGGAGCATTCACACCTCTGAATGCCTCCCTTACTCACATACTTCAGCAGGTCCAGACTCGAGAAGATCTGAGGTGGCCAGAACCTTTGAAAAGCGGTTTGGAGTCCAGAGATCACAACAAATACTACGACTTCTACAAGGATCACGGGCACACCATCGATGAATGCAGAACCTTTAAACAAGAAATTGAACAGTTGATTCGAAGAGGGCATTTGAGGGAATTCATCCGACAGGACGGGAGGCAAAATTCCCGAAACGACAAACCACAGCAGAGGAGACAAGATTAGAGGCCTGAACAGAGGGAGGCTTAGAACGAACAATCAAGTCATCTTCGTCTTTTATGTTGATAATTCGTTGGTTGGGATGTCCAACAGAGCAAGAAAACGTTATGTTCAGGAGGCAAGGGCAGAACCTAGTGTCCTCCAAGTCTCTGCAGCAGAGAAAAAGCCAAGGCCTGCACCACATATCCAGTTCTTAGAACTGGACCTTGTCGGGGTACACTGCCCTCACAACGATGCCCTTGTCGTCTCACTTAAAGTTGTAAATTTCAAAATTAGGAGGGTGTTGGTAGACACAGGGAGTTCAACCAACGTGCTATTTTACGAAATCTTTCAGCACATGAAACTCAGTATTAATAACCTTGAAGCCACCACCGCTGTAATGGCAGGATTCGACGGAAACCTGAGCAACCCAATGGGCAGGATAGAACTCCCCACAACAGTGGGAGAGGGGGATGCCTTGAAGATGCTAATCTCGGAATACATGGTCTTGGACTCCAAATCTCTCTACAACATCATCATTGGAAGACCATGGCTCCATCAGATGGGGGCGGTCACCTTGACCTTCCATTAGTGCCTGAAATACATTCAGAACAATAAGGTCTGCACCATCAAAGGCTGCCAACCGACAGCTAGGGAGTGCCATATCGTGGCATTAAAGGAAGAAGTTCACAAATAACAATCACAGAATCCTTAGGAGGAAAAAAGTCCTGCACCCTTTGAACTCTGCAAGACTACGGAGTGCCCCTCCGAGATTGAAGAGCCATTAAGTCCTAGAGGGAAGGATAGCTTGGCCAAACCAATGCGAGAGCCCATCAAGGTTTTAGTGAGTTCTGAAGGAAGGGGGCGTCACTTACAACTCGACCTAGACCTCTTTTCATCGGAGTAGAAAGAGATCGTTGAGTTCCTCAAGGATAATCTATCAGTCTTTGCTTGGGAAACTAAGGACATGGAAGGGATAGACCCTAATCTCATATCTCATAAGCTAATGACTGATCCAAACCATCCTCCACTGAGATAGAAGAGGAGGAATTTTGCTCCCGAGCGGCATAAAAACATTAATGATGAGGTCCAAAGGATGTTGGATGTCAAGATGATAAGGGAGGTGTTTTATCCATAATGGCTCGCCAACACAGTTCTTGCCAAGAAAAAGAACAGTAAATGGCCAGTTTGCGTCGACTAGATGGACCTTAACAAGGCCTGTCTTAAAGACAGTTTTCCCTTCCCAAGGATCGACCAACTGGTTGATGCAACCGCGGGCCACGAGCTGATGATTTTCATGGATGCATATTTAGGGTACAACCAGATTCAAATGTACCCACTAGACAAAGAAAAGACAGCCTTCATATCTGAACGGGGTCTTTATTGCTATAGGGTGATGCCATTTGGACTGAAAAATTACCGGTGCTACGTATCAACAGCTGGTGAACAAAATGTTTAATCCTTTGATCAGTAGTATGATAGAGGTCTACATAGACGACATGTTGGTAAAGAGCCTAAAGAATAGTGAGCATATCCATCACTTAAGATAGATGTTTAGCATATTAAAGCAGCGTAGGATGAAGTTGAACCCCACGAAGTGTACCTTCGAGATCACTAGGGGGAAATTCCTGGGTTTTTTGGTTTCTCACAAGGGAATAGAGGCAGACCCTTCACAAATTAAAGCACTGACTGAGCTTGAGTCACCAAGGACCAAGAAAGACGTCCAGGCCTTGAACAAAAGAATAGCAACTTTGAACAGGTTCATTTCTAGATCTACCAATCGTTGCCTCCCGTTCTTCAAAGCCTTGAGAGGGAACAAAGCCCTTGAATGGACCTCTGAATGTGATAAGGATTTCCAGGAATTAAAGAAATATATAGCATCCCCTGAGCTCCTATCCAAACCAATACAAGGGGAAAAGATTTTTTTGTATCTCGCGGTATCAGAGAACGCCGTGAGTTCGGTACTTATTCGAGAAGAAAGGAGGATTCAAAAGCCAGTTTTTTAAGTCAACAAAGCATTTCTGGATACTGAGAAAAGATATCCCAAGGTGGAAAAGCTGGCCTACACCTTAGTAATATCCGCTTAAAAACTCAGGCCCTATTTTCAAGCACACCCCATTGTGGTCCAAACATCCTACCCTCTAAATGTAATCCTGCACTGGCTAGAAGTCTCGAGGCGACTAGTTAAGTGGTCAATGGAACTAGGAGAGTTTGATATATCTTATACACCCCAGACCTCTATTAAAGGTCAAGTATTGGAGGATTTCGTTGTAGAGTTTACTCCGGCTCTGCGTAACAAATCTGAAGCCAACACAGGAACGGCGGTATGGCAACTCTACGCTGACAGTTTGTCTACCAACAAGGGGTCAAGAATTGGCATTTTCCTCCGATCACCTGATGGGGTTATGATGGAAAAGGCTGTCACCCTAGGGTTCAAAGCATCGAATAACGAGGCTGAATATAAAGCACTAATCCTCAGTATGAGGTTGGCTCTGGAATTCGAAGTTTGAAACCTCAAAGCATTTTTAGACTCCAGCTAGTGGTAAGCCAAGTCCTGGGGGAATTCACTGCCAAAGATGATAGGATGGTCAGATACTCAGAGCTAGTAGATTTACTAAAGGCATCTTTTTCAACGTTCACTATCCAGAAGATAGAAATGGATCAGAACACCAGAGCTGATGCCTTAGCAAACATGGCATCTCACTTCAAGCCAGAAAGAGACTTTGAGGTAGGGATCTCTTACCAACTGAGGTCAAGCATCGAGGAGGTACAGTTTACACATACCTCAGAAAAGCATTTGAACTGGATGACGCTTATCATCCAATATTTAAAAGATGGGAAACTTCTGAAAAATAAAAACCAGGCTCGGAACATACGGATCAGGGCAGCTCGGTATTTGATCTTAAATGAAAAACTCTACTGAAGATCCTACACCCAACCACTTTTGAGATGCTTGTCCCTAAAAGAGTCCGAATATGTCCTGGCCGAAATTCATGAGGGAATATGTGAAAATCATAATGGTGGTAAGACCATCGCCCACAGAGCTCTGACTCAGGGCTACTATTGGAAAAGCATGCTTAGACATGCCAAAGAGTATGTGTAGAGGTGCGATAAATGCCAGCGCTTCACTTCATATCAACATCAACCGCATCATGAACTCATCCCTATTGCCAGTCCTTGGTCCTTCGCCCAATAGGGAATAGACATTGTAGGACTATTGCCAAAGGCCCCGCAGAAGAGAAGATATTTACTCATCGCCATAGATTACTTTTTCAAGTGGGCAGAAGTAGAACCCCTGACTCACATTACTGAAGTAGAGGTGAAAAACTTCACATGGAAAAATATAATTTGCAGGTTCGGTATTTCCCGCATTATCATCTCTGATAATGGTACGTAGTTTGCCGAAAAGGTGTTCGAAAAGTTTTGTAGTGACCTGCGTATCAACCATCACTTCTCCTCACTAGAACACCCTCAAGCTAATGGGTAGGTCGAGGTCATTAACTGCACGATTCTTGATGCCATCAAGAAAAAATTAGAACATGCCAAAGGAAAGTGGGTCGAAGAATTCCCAAAAGTACTCTGGGCCTACTGAACTACAAGAAGGATACCAACCTCCGAGACACCCTTCTACTTGCGTACGGCACCGAGGCTATCATCCTAGTTGAGATCGGTATGCCAACGTTTAGATCAGATGCCTTCGACCAAGGAACCAATGATCACCACCTAACAAAAAATCTCGACCTATTAGAAGAAAGAAGAGAGCAGACCAGGATTAGGACTGAGGAATATCGGCGCAGAATGGCCAAGAGCTTTAATCAGAGGGTGAAACTCCTCGATTTTCAGCTCAATGATCTTGTCCTGAGAAGGATATTTCCTAATACCAAGGATCCCACCATGGGAAAGCTCTCCCCAAATTGGGAGGTACCTTACAAAATCGTCAAAATCATCAGGCCTACAACCTACTGGTTAGAGGATATAGCTTGCAAGCCCATTCCTAGGCCTTGGAATATCGAGCACCTGAGAAAATATTATCAATAAAATTCCCTTTCTCTTTAGAATGATCTAACCTTTAATGCATAGATCTCCAGATCTGGTCCATTTCAAATGACTCCTACAAGTCTTGTATCCATTACAAGTGCTGTGGGCTTGGTCTAACCTTAAATACACAGATCTCCAGATCTGGTCCATTTCAAATGACTCCTACAAGCCTTGTATCCATTATAAGTGATGTGGGCTTGGTCTAACCTTAAATGCACAGATCTCCAGATCTGATCCATTTCAAATGACTCCTACAAGCCTTGTATCCATTATAAGTGTTGTGGGTTTGGTCTAACCTTAAATGCATAGATCTCCAGATCTGATCCATTTCAAATGACTCCTACAAGCCTTGTATCCATTACAAGTGTTGTGGGCTTGGTCTAACCTTAAATGCACAGATCTTCAAATCTGGTCCATTTAAATGACTCCTACAAGCTTTGTATCCATTACAAGTGTTGTGGGATTGGTCTAACCTTAAATGCACATATCTTCAAATCTGGTCCATTTCAAATGACTCCTATAAGCCTTGTATCCATTACAAGTGTTGTGGGCTTGGTCTAACCTTGAATGCACAGATCTCTAGATCTAGTCCATTTCAAATGACTCTCACAAGCCTTGTATCCATTATAAGTGTTGTGGGCTTGGTCTAACCCTTAATGCATATATCTCTAGATTTGGTCCATTTCAAATGACTCCTACAAGCCTTGTATTAATTACAAGTGCTTTGGGCATGGTCTAACCTCAATGCACAGATCTCCAGATCTGGTCCTTCTTACTATGCAAATTCTTAGGGCCTGGAAGTCTTATTTTAGTTCAAATGAAAACACTTCAGGTCTGAGTATTATTCCTTTTACTATTTACTACAAAGTATTTCAGGTCTGGAGCTCTAACATTGAGTTAATTGCTAGTACTTCAGGTCTAAGTATTATTCCTTTTATTGTTTACTACAAGCTACGAAGTATTTCAGGTCTGGAGTTCTAACATTGAGTTAATTGCTAGTACTTCAGGTTAGAATAATCTCAAAATTAATCATAGAGAACAATGATAAAAAGGATCTCTTTCATTAATAAGCCCGAAAGGGGCTGAAGATTACAGCAACAAAAAAAAAAAAAAATTTAAGGATCTAAGGTTGCAAGGGCAGTGTCAGCAGTCGGAGCAGCATCTTCGGCAGGTGGAGTTGGGGCAGATTGGGAGGGGCTCGGTTCTGGGTTATCCACTTGCACTTCGTCTACCCTAGAGAGGTCGAGATTAGGGTAGAGCTTCTGAACCTTCTTTCGGAAGAGTTCATATCCAGAGTCCACGAACTCGCCTCCCATTTGGTTCAGCTCATCCATAAGTTTCTTCTCGGTCTCTTCTCTGGCCGCCGCCATGGCTGCCTCTACACAAGCTGACAATCTCTGAGCGGCAGCCTCTTTTGCTTCTTCCTTCTCCTTCCTCAAGTTCTCCAGAACGGAGGCAAGCATGTTCCGTTGAGACTTTAGAATAGCCATGCCGTTCAGAGCTTCCTTATATTTTTCTTCAAAAGAAAGAGAAGTAGAGCGGGCTTTCTCGAGCTCAAGTTGAGACGCATCTAGCTCAGCCTGGAGTTTGTCTACCCTTTTGGACTCCTCGAGATAGTCCATTATGGCAGCCATGGCATGAGCAGCCTGTAAACAAAAACAAGTAAATACGGTCAGAACCAGAGCAAGTAAGAGAGAAAATTGAACAAGTAAATAAAGTTACCCTGATATGTGACACCATCAGGTCACGAGCAATCCGACAGGGCTTCATGGTCTTGAAGCACTTTGCGGTTGAAGTCCAGGACTCCTCGAAAGCCGCCCTCACCACTTTATCTCCACTCCCAGCCCTCGCAACTACGGGGGGAATGTTGCTCAGCCTTTCCTTACCTCAGTGCACCAAAGTAACCTCTGGGGTTGTGGCGGGGAGTGGCTTTTCCATCGCGGTAGGTACCCCCGGCTCTGTAGTAACCTCGGGGGCACTGGGTGCTGCAGCATCAACCTTTTTCTTTTTTTTTTTCAGGGGGAAGGGGAGCGACAGGCTTGGAAGGGCTACCGGTCCTCTTCATTCCTGGCATGAAGTTCGTGAGAACTGAATTTTCAAGGCCGCAGACTTACTCTTGGCTAAGTTCGCCTCCATGAAGTTCTGTAGGGTCAGAACTCAGTCGTGAGGACAGTCGAGTGGGTGTAGGAGTCGCCGATACTTCTCCTGAAGGTCTGGAGTGAAGGCTGACCTCCTCCAAGCCTTCTTATTTGTAGTACAAGAAACAAAGAGATTAGATGAAGATCATACAAGTTGAACAGTAGCCAGTAACTACGGGTTTGAGGTCTTACCCTTGAAACCGGTGTGCCGAGGAAAGAAACTCAGCCGATCCTCAAAATCTTTAAGTTCCCAACCTCCGTTGACGAAAAAGTACCACTTCTTTCATGTTTTGTTAGAAGTGGGTACCGAGGTCAATGGTCTGAATCTCTTGTCAAACGACATGTAATAAAGTCCCTCTGATCTGAGGTACTTTATGTCCATGTTACTTCGGATGAGGTTCAGATCCACCTCAACCCCATTCTTATGACTTAACACTATAAAGGCCATAAGTTGCCTCCAGTTGTTAATATTTAGCTTGGCAGGACAGATTTTGAACCAACTAAAAAATTCATTGAGAGTAGGGTGCAAAGGAAATCTAACGCCGATCTCGAACCATTCAAGATAGGCACAAATTTCACCCCTCATGATGTCCGAAGGACAATCTAAATTTTTGGTGACCCTACAGGTTACATTCGCCAGAAAATCATAATGATCCTTAAGGGAACTCAGCATCTCCTCAGTTATAGCACTTTCTCCCTCCTCTCACTGAGATCGGCCCGATGTGCCGACCTTTCTGTTCCTTGATTTGAGATGGGCTTCTAGAAGTAGCACGTCGGAATCACTACCGGTGGATTCATAACCTACTCATCCGAACGTGGGGATTCTATCACCACTTACTCTAACATCCCCTGTAATTCCCCTATTGTCGGATTGTGTATTGGAATTCGACATAATAGAAACGAAGATATAAGAAGAAAGATGAAAAATGTAGAAGAAGAATAAAACGACTGAAAGCAGTGGAAGGAAAGAAAGTTACCGACTCACCGGAAAAGCAGGGTGAGGTGATAGAAATCGTTGAGGAGGGACCAGAAATTCAAATGACCACTTCAACTATTTATAAGAATCGGCAAGGGGGTCATTCAATGCCTCAAAAATTGAGTGTAGGTTGAAATAATGACCTCGACAGCCGAAACGGCAACACAAGTGATAATTACTCCATAACAGCTCCTGTCCCTTTGAAATACGGAACGACGCATTAATATGAATGAGCAGACTTTTCAGAAACCCTAACTTGAGTTCTGTAGGAGTCCCTAGAACTAAGGCTCTTTGGGGGGGGGGGGGGAGTAGCTGATACACCAAAAATGACAGACTAACCCTAACTTGACACGTGTACAGTTTCTTTATGTGTAGGTCAGGAAGTTACTTAATTACTCAGGTCTGATGTCCGAAGGGTAGGAGGCTCTCCCTACCGATCGCGAGTAGAATATTCAGAACATATCCAAAACAGTAACTCTTATATCGAGCTCATCACCGCCTTACCTTCCCTACTGACCTCAAAATCAGGAAACAAAATGCGATATGGAAGTTGCCATTTCGGGATATATCTCAATCCCTGTTATCACGGGGATCAAGACGAAAATTGCCACTTACCAGTAGCCATGAATCCCGAGTCTGAGGGCACCTAATCCCAATAGATTTGGAAGGGACGTCCTATAAATAAAACCTCAAGGTATGCCTTTGAATGACAATCAATTACATTCTTCAGTTTATTCTTTACTAATTTTACCATCGGAGTGGATACCGCTGGAGCCATCCCAGAGGCCCTTTGACTCCCCTTTTTCAGAGTTCGTGACGGACGACGAGGAGTGGAGCTCCACCGATCAAAAAAGTGCAGCATCATATATATATATATATATATTGATGTGTTGTTTGGTTTGTTACGTGATTGAATGAGAAAAGAAAAATTATAGGAGAAGAGGAGAAATGACCTAATTTTTGCAAATGCTATTGGTTTGTTCCCCATATTTTTTTTTTTATAGAGAAATACTAGAATTTTCTACTAATTATTTCTACTCTCACGCTATTGGGATTTACTGGATGGGTCCCAAGATGAGTAAACACTGCCTGCATGAGTGTAGGGATAATTGATATTTTGCTCTAGTATTAGTGTATTTTTAAATTAGTTTTTGTCATTTAGAAAACATGTTAATTTAATTATATTTAATGGGTGTTATAGATTTCATTTTTTAACTGTTTATTATTCACATTCTAGGAATTAATTGAAATTCTTGACGAACAAAATTCAAGGGTATATACTAAAGTTGTGTCCAAATTTAAAAAGTTTTGCTAGCCTGACGAAAATAAACCAACTCTATGAATTTAATTCTTAGTGCTGATAGCTGAAAACAATGTAAGGTTTAATAACAAAATAAGCAAAAAAAATTAATAAAAATCAATGTTTGATTTATGTCCAAAAAAAAAGTAATTTCACTTTTTATATACTTATTTTTTAGTACACTTACGCATATTTATATATATCTAAATGTCTAATTAATTAGAAAAAAAATGCAAGGTGTAAATGTCTATATATGCACACGCACACACACCCACACCCACACATATACTTTTATATAAGCTTATATATGTGCCTATACACACGTATATACTATATACACGTTCTATAAATATTTATATAAGCTTATTTATGTATCTATACCACAGATATGTGTGTGTGTGTGTCTATATATATATATATATATGCATGTACACCTAAACAAGCTTGTATTTATTCAGTTAACATTTACTTTATTTTTAAAGAATAATTTTAATAGACTTACTACAAAAATATTATAAAGAAAATTACTTTAAAGATATAACTATCAAATTTAATTTTTTATTTATTATTTTCAGTAGAAAATAAATGATTATAAAAATTACTTTTGTAATTATTAAAAATATTTATAAAAAAAATATTCAATAAGACGTAAAACCAAAACAAAAAGCAAACCTCAACATAAACAAGCGGTGAAAATATAGTAATATTGTAGTCCTTTATATAACCTCTTTTAACCGAAAGCTTATTTGAAAAAGTGTATTTAGTAATTTTGTAAATCTTTTGTAAGTTGCTATGATATGGATAGGCCATAAGATTTGTGATCGAAAGCACATTTTTAAAAGAATGTCTATTGCTTTAAGTCAAAATCACATTCAACCCAACCTACTACCCCCCCCCCCCCCAAAAAAAAAAAATAAAAATAAAAAAGGTGGATCCTTTATTACCAATGGTCTAAAAAGCATTAGGATTTAGATTCTCTTCCTTTCTTTAAAAAAGTTATTTTTTTTACAAGACAGTGTATAAAAAGGAAAAGAACAATCCTTGTATCTTTGCAACCAGTTGGCAACAAGAGATTACTTCATAAGTAATGTTAGACATGTCTAATTTATATTTTTAATTGTATTTCATGAAAATCAGTACATGAAAGAAACTTAAATGATAAATAATGTGGCTGGTAGAATATCTCCAATGGTTTGTACTATATTTGGAATATCGATACTATATTTGATAATGTATTGTTGGTCCTAAAGGTTTTTAATTAAGGACATTCTCGTAATTTTAATGATAACAATACATTGATGATGTGGACTAATGATCTATCTTAAGTGTCAATGCAAATAAATCAATGAACTCTAGAGATTATTGACCAAAGCTTGACTAAAAATGAAATGATCCACACCATAGAAACATGCTCATAAGATCAAACATCAAGTCAAACTCAAGAAAGTACTCATGCCCAAGGAATGAAGTGAAAACTTTTGTTTTCTTTTTATGTTGGGTGTTTAAGTGATTTAAGATTGATTGATCAAAACATAATGCATAAAGTATTTAAGTGATCAACTAAAATCAATTAGCTAAATGATTTTTTGAAGACATAACAATGTTAGAAACTAAGTTTTGAAAAATCAAGACTTTAGAAAAAGAGAATACTGAATAAAATAGGTACTAAAGCCAAATTTTTGGATTCAATCGACTAAATTCTCAATTCAGTTGACTAAATTATGTTCATAAAACAAGTATATTCTGGCTTTGGAAGATTCGGTCGATTAGACCCAAGACTCAGTCGAATGAACATGTATTTTGTTTACAAGACCCCAACACACTGTCAAATTTGGTCGACCAAATTAATGATTCAATCAACTAAATTATGAAAGTCTTTTTGTCAACAAAATCATACTAGAAGATTGAGTCGACTAAACCTAAAACTTAGTTGACTGAATGAAACAAAGATCAACCTAAGACTTAGTCGACCAAATTGATGAGTCAGTCGACTAGATCATAATTAAGTCCTTCAATCAACTAAATTATGATTTAGTCTCCTGAATGGTGAACCTAGTCGATTGATTTTTTCGATCTGGCATTTTCAAATTCAAATTTTAAGCATATCTAAAGGGGGAAAACGACTAGATTCAAATTCAAACGACTTTATTCTTTTAAAGCCTATAAATAGAGATTGTTAGAAGTATTTATTGCTATCTTTAACATTCAAAAACTTGCTTCCACTTTTAAATCTTTCTAGTGACTTGAAATTTCATTTATTTTCATATCTAGATCTCAAAATTCTCTCAGTTTTTAAATACTCAAGTATTTATTGATCAATCTTTAGAGAACTAACTTATATTGTACCATTCAGCTCTTAAGAGAGCATTATTTAGTAAAACTCTTTATATCTTCTCATTGCGATGAAATTTATAGGTAGGTGCTACTCCAGTGAGACAAAATAGTATATTTTGTTAGGAAAAAGAGTGAGGAGTTCTTGTTATAAAGGTTTGACCTCCACTTGCAAGGAGATCAAGATAGTGAAAAAACTCAAGTGGGGATGCTTGAGTCAAGAACGTAAAAAATTTCTCAAACCTCATAAATCGCTGTATTTGCTCTCTCTCTCTCTCTCTCTATATATATATATATATATATATTCTCTACTTGTGCATTTTTAGCATTTATCTTCAAAATTTGTAAAAGTATCCAATATTTACAAAATACCCTATTTACCTCTCTCCCTCTAGGATAAATATCTATGCAACAATTATTAAAATTCTATATTTTGAAATGTTCCCTCCAATGGTCATTTAAAAAAAAAAGTCATTTTTATAAAATACCCTATTTACTCTCCTTGTATTTATAAGCGCAGTATCAGAAGAGGCCCACCAAGCCGAATTGCCATGACGGTTCAGTACAATGATGGCTTTGAGAAACCCAACCATCGGTTCAGTACAATGGCCTTGAAAAAAACCAAACCTTCGACTGCACAATAAATGATACACCAACAGTCGCCTTGAAAAGCGAACAGACAGGACACATGACTCACCGAAAAGACCTAGCCCTAGTTGCTCGTTATCATCGAACTAGGACTTGGGGGGGGGGGAGTAGCTGATATATCACAAAAGAGCAAGACCAATCATCACTCGACACGTATATCTATAATCCAGCTCACGCTCGGCTAGATCAGCTCACGCTCGGCCAGTGGCTAACGCTTGGCCATTCAGGACAAATTGAAAGATCGGAAGAGGCCGAGCACATGCCTCCAGAGCATATACATATCCAGATAAAGGTCACGGAGTTAATCACAGGACTCCAGAGCAACATTCCAGAGCTCATCACCGCCTTAGCAGCTGCCGAGCAGGGAATAAGGAAATAATCTTCAACAAGGAAACTGCTACACATGTTTATCTCTATCTATGGTGCAATGTCCAACAAGGAAACTACTATCTCCGATGATCGAATCCCTACTTTCATGGCTCCAAATCCTAATCAATTTAGTAAAGCCACATCCTATAAATTAAACCCTAAAGGTACGCTTTATTTTCATGCTCATTCTTTGGCTTTCATTACAGTCTTTTCAATTCAGTTTACTTACTTAAGCATCGGAGCGGCTACCGCCGGAGCCAATCCGGTGGCCCTCTGATCCCCCTTTTGAGTGTTCTACAGGTCGTGGAGCCCAGATTTCTTGCGAGCCGAAAAGTGCAGCATCAAATAGATTATGGCACATGCCATGGGAGACTATAGACAGGATCTACGCATTTGTGTACTAAAAGAACTACCAAAGCTGAAAGAAGTTTAATGATCCATAGAGAGAGATCACGATCCATCTCTAAGGCTTCTTTGTTGTCTTTATCATCAAGTAATCGAGTCCTATATCGAGATCCATCCCTAGGAAGTTATTCGTTGCATTTTTTTTGTTAGTCTCCGTTTGGCTTGTATAAAATTAGTGAGAAAAAGAAAAGAAAAGGAAAAGGAAAAGGAAAAACAAAAAGATAAGCAATTTCTTTCATTTTTCTTCATTCAAATAAATTTAAAATTTAAAATTTTCATCAAAACATAATTGAGAACTAACAATAAAATAAAAAAAGTGAAAATACCTGTAAAATTATTAGATTTTCTTAACATGGATAATTAATTAGAGTTTTTCATTAGGAAAGAAATTTACATTTTTCTTTAAATATGACACTGCCCTTCAAAGGGAATCTTGTTATGTTCACTTTATCATCAGATATTGCTAGTTAAAGTCATTATAATATAGTAATAACAATGTTAGCATGATATTCAAAGCAGCAGTGAAGTTAAAGTTTCAATTATTATGGCTAATGATTCAAAAAAGACAAAATAGAAAAATAAAAAATGTGGCTTCTCAGTCTTTCATTAACGTTGAAGCAAAATGGCCATTATTGCGATTGAAGGGTGATGTTACTAGTTTCTCATCGAAATGATACTTTCTGCTAATTATTTGTTAAGACTACAACGTCAGTCGATCACCGAAAAAACTACGATAATAAGTACTTTAATAATGGCATGTATTATTTTATGAGATCTTTAGTTAAACTATGACATATTAAAAGAAAAATATTATTTTTGTTAATAGATTTACAAGTCTAACTTATATATATAACATGTAAAAAATTAATAATTAACAAGAATTTTAAACATTATAAAAATTTTTACACTATCAATCATATTTTAATTACTAGAACATTTTAAGCGAAGTGCTTAAAATTCCTACTAACCTATATTTTTTTTCACTTTCTTGATTTCTTTCTACATGCTTAAGTGTAATAAATGAGAAAATGAAAAAAAAAAAAAGGAAAAAGAGCTCAACTCTAATTCTCCATGTCTCAAATGAACCAACTCTGTAAGTATTTAACATAAAATGAAAAAAAAAATTAATAATGGAAATATGGAATACCAGAAGCACGTCCTCGAATGGATGAAGGAAGAGCGAAAATTGGAAAACAATAAGCTGAGGGCATGAGGCATTAAGGCTTGAGCACTTGAGTCTGTCTTAGTTGCATTCATTCTTGAATCGTGAGAGAAGTGATAAATGAAATTATGTGTTTTCATCAATTTTCAGTTTTAGAATATAAAAGGACTTGTCAAATTTCAAATTCCAATGAATGTCATGTAAAAAGACTAAAAGGGACATGCATTTTATGTGAGAAAAACTTGATAACAGCGGTTTGTTAGGCATTTTAAAAGAGATCTTGAAAACCGATCGGTTCACCACGAATCGCCCGGTTTAATGGGTCAATAAAAAAATCATCAGGGTTTACCAGTTTTTATCGATTTTATTCCTTAAGTTGTTAATTAGAGAACTAGACCGATTAAGGCACCGGTTCACCGATTTGAACCATCGATCTGATCTGGGTTTAGTAACAGTACTAAAACATTTAAAGAAATGAATTATGGGACAAGTACCAGCCAAAAAGGAAAAAAAAAAACACTTTACGAATTTCAATCAATTAATTTTACAATTCTAAATTTCAAATTATATCCAATTCTCCTTTATTTTATTTTTATAAATCAATTGCTCTACTATGACCATAAAGTTACAAGTTTGAGTTGCAAAAATAATCTCTATGCCTGCAAAAAAAAAAACTATGTAAATCTAATAATTTTCAAATTTTGAAATAACGAGAGTCTCAAATACTATAGAAGCCTTTTTTAATTACTTATAGATATAAAAGTTTTCTTTGTTAACACAATTTCGATTATTGAGAAAAAGGTCATTCTTATGAGTAAATATTGGATGCTCTTTGGGTACTGTCTGTCCTTCCAACAGTGAAATTAATAATCACATATCTAATAATATATTTTTTGTGTATATATAAACATTGAATCTCAATGTTAGAAGTATTATTTTGAAAAATAATTAATATTTAAAATAATTAATATTTTTTCCATTCCTATTTTTAACAATCGATTGAGCCAATCTGTTAGGGATAGTTTAACTCCACTTACAATTTTGGTATGCCCACACTTCAATACTTATTAAAACTGTTTTTTAAGTTTTTATTTCAAAAAATATGATATTAATATAATATTAAAATTATCGACGATATTTAAAATTATATATTTAATATATTTGTATTATATTACTATAATATTATTTAAAATATTAATTTAAAAAGTACAACATTTTCCGTCTTGAAGTTTGGGAATTGCATTGTAACGGTGCACATTGGTTTGGTGGGCCCATTACACGTACACTTTGCTCTAATAAAGCTAAGCACATGATATTCCCTCGGTTGACTTTTCTTGCTCCTCGTTGTCTTGGACCCCACCATCCCCACCTCTCTTCTACCCCTTTTCACGGGCTAAGTTTCCGGGCATGGTTCATATTTTATACAATGTGTGTGTTATTATTATTTTTTTCTAAATTCGGTATTTATTTATTTTTTTACTTTAGAACTTATTGGAAAAAAAATCAAAATTCATTTAATAGAGTGCAAGTGATCTGGTTCTAAGGTAATGTTTGGTTTAATTTCTTTAAATTGATTTTGATTATTATATAAATAATTTGATAAAAAATTATGTTTAACTTATTACATATTGTTATATCATAAAGTGATAGATCCAGCTCCCTTGCAGTACGTGTACCTCTAGAACAGTCGAAAACTTACTCATCCTGAACAGACTTATATATAGGCTTCAGAGCTTCCTTGCTTGGAACCTCACACAACCACTGATCTCATCTTCAGAACAGAAAGCACTGTGCATAAGAGGGTCCAGAACTAGTCACTGCCTCAGGTACCCTACTGACTTAAGGAAAAGGAAACAGTGCGTGGAAAAGAAACTATCATTCATAGATATCATTCACTTCCTATTCTCACAGAACACAGTGATCAATATGGTAACTGCTATTATTAGATAACAATCAAATCCCTATTATTGCGTCTCAAAATCCTACTCAAATTGGAAAGATCCGCATCCTATAAATTGGGCTCTAAGGTGTGCTTTTAATTTAGAGCAATTCAATCACTTTCAATTACGGTCTTTCCTTTATTTTTACTGACTTCATCATCGGAGCGGCTACCACCAGAACCAACCTAATGGCCTTCTAATCTCTCTTTTAAGTTCTTGACAGGCGATGAAGAGCTGAAAGCCCCCACTGATTAAAAAGTGCAGCATCAGTTTGGCACCGTTTGTGGGAATGAAGAATCGTTTCTTGCTAGGTTCTTTCTTCAATAATAGCTTTTCGTCTTTTTCACTGAAGGAACATGGCTCCCAATCTTCATCCGAGGAATAACCCTCAAAACCCCCGAAACTAGCCTTTGGTCGAGAGAGGAAGGGGGCAAGCACCTGACCCTATGCAACAACAACTCGATTGAGTCCAGCGATAGTCCGATCAGATGCAGTAGTAGCTCCTTGCCATCTCTCAAACTTTGGCATTGCTCACCCAAAGCCCCAGGAGCAATCCCACTCCTCCTCCCATTAGTGTGGCTAATAAAGAGACTCAACCGCCTGTTGCCACTATGGGCAGAGGATCCCATGCGGAGGCTCCAAGTGAACAACCGGTGTGCCCCCAAGGCACTATTCACGTGGGAAGGGATCCTTAGCTATCCACTGCAGTTGGCAAAGGGATGCCGACCTTTGATTCGGCCGTTTATTACCAAAGTAGGACAAGGATCCCAACTCTGATAGCTTCAGGGGCCAACCTAATGCCGCATGAGTTTCAGTCTCAACTAGCACTGGTTCTCTCAGTTCGGGAACATCGACGTCCTCTCCCTACTACTGGACAGAATCGTCCCCTCTATATAGGGACGGAGGTTGTAAGGTAAGGCCAACAACAACCAACCCAGCTCAGAGGCTCACAAAGGGTCGAAAAGGTAGCAGACTCCATGGATCACATCGTCATCACTAAAGGTACTTACCTCCCTCCAAAGCAGGATGAGTTGGCAAGGCTGCTCGGGAGGTTTACCACGCTGTTCACCCTTGCCATAATGGTAAAAGAACGGCTAAAGAAATTTATCGTTCTAAAGTTCACTCTGTACAATGGGTTTGAGGATCCAGGAGACTATATTTCTCACTATCAACATACCATGGCACTACATGGAGCCATTGACGCCTTCATGTGCCGCACCTTTGTGATTAGCCTTAAGGGTACTACTCTAAAGTGGTTTCACAACCTCCCTTAAGAGTTTGTCGTCAACTTCTATGAACTTAGCAAACGGTTTCTTGACCTGTTCATGACCAGCAGAAGGTTGAGAAAAGGGCCAGAGTTTCTATTAAATATAAAGCAGGCCAAAGGTGAATCCGCTCCAAGAATACATTGCACGCTTCAATGCTGAGCTCACGGAGATCACAGATTGTAGTTCGAGCTTCTTGGTAGTGGCTCTCACCTCAGGTTTAGTGCTGGGGCATTTCCATGATTCCTTAACAAAGAATCCTCCTATTAACATGGCAGCGCTTATGGAATAAGCTCGAAAGTACATAAATTTGGAGGAAGCAAAGATATCCTCCTGAAAAGTCAATGAGCAGGCTTAGAAGGATGACCACAAAAAATATCCCAGTGCAACTAAAAAGAGGATCAGAAGCCCCGATAGAAGGGCGGCACCCAGAGCACAGAATAACCCCAATACTGGGAGGTATGGCACGTACACTCCTTTAAATGCCTCCCTTACTCACATACTTCGACAGGTCCAGGCTCGTGAAGATCTGAAGTGGCCAGAACCGCTAAAAAGAAATCTTGATACCAGGGACCAGAACAAATACTGTGACTTTCACAAAGATCACGGGCATACTACCAACGAATGTAGAGCCCTCAAACAAAAGATTGAGCAGCTCATTAAGCGAGGGCGCCTACGGGAGTTCATTAGACAGGATGGGAGGCAAAACCCTCGTAATGATAGGCCGCAGCATAGGAGGCAAAAATAGAGGCCTGAACATAGGGATGGCTGGAACGAGCCATAACAATAGGATAACCAGGTCATCTTTGTCCTCTACGCTGATAACCTAATCACAAGAATGTCTAACCGCACAAGAAAGCACTACGCTCAAGAGGCCAAGACAACTCCTAGCGTCCTCCAGATCTCTACAATTGAAAAAAGGCTGAAGCCGACATCAGAAATCTAGTTCTTATAGCTTGATCTAGTAGGGGTACACTGTCCCTACAATGACGCCCTCGTTATCTCACTTAAAATTATCAATTTTGATATCAGAAGAGTCTTGGTAGATACGGGGAGTTCTGACAATGTACTATTCTATGAGCCTTTCAAGTAGATGAAGCTCAACTCTAGTAATATCAGGACCACCACTACAATAATGGCAGGATTCGATGGAAATCTCAGCACCCCGTTGGGCAAGACCTACCAACAATGGCGGGAGAAGGGGACGGACAAAAGACCTTGATTTCAGAATACATGGTCCTGGATTCCAAATCCCCTTACAGCGTCATCATCGGGAGACCTTGGCTTCACCAAATGGGAGCGGTCACCTCGACCCCCCATCAATGCTTGAAGTATGTACACAACCACATGGTCTACTCAATCAGAGGCAACCAACCAACTTCTTGAGAATGGCACACTCTTGCATTGAGGGAGAAGACCCCCAAATAGTAATCACATCATCCTCGTGAAGACGGGAATCCAGCCCTTTCCTACCTTCATGAGATAGAGGGATTTCCCTCCATAATTGATGAGCTACTAAACCCCAAGGGAAGGGATAGCAGGGCTAAACCAATGGAAGATCCAATTAAGGTACTTGTCAATCCTGAAAGAGGGGGACGATATTTACAGATTGTCTCAGACCTGTCTCATCCTGAACAGAAAGAGATGGTGGAGTTTTTAAAGAAACACCTCTCAGTATTCGCTTGGGAAACCAAAGATATGAAAATGACAGACCCTGGATTTATCTCTCACAAACTAACGATTGATCCTAACCACCCTCCTGTAAGACAAAAAAAAGGACATTTGCTCCAGAATGCCATAAGATCATTAACGAAGAAGTGCAAAGATTGCTGGACGCCAAAATGGTGAGGGAAGTATTTTACCTAGAATGGCTCGCCAATACCGTTCTTGTCAAAAATAAAAATGACAAGTGGAGGGTTTGCGTCGACTACATGGACCTCAACAAAGCCTGTCCCAAAGATAGCTTCCCCCTTCCGAGGATTGACTAGCTAGTTGATGCGACAGTGGGGCACAAACTCATGAGCTTCATAGACGCCTACTCTAGATATAAGCAAATCCAAATGTATCCTCCAGACCAAGAGAAGACAGTCTTCATATCCGAACGAGGTCTTTATTATTATATAGTGATGCCGTTTGGTCTGAAAAACGCTGGGGCTACACATCAACGTTTGGTGAACAAGATGTTCAGCCCTTTGATTGGCGACACAATGGAAGTCTATATAGATGACATGCTAGTCAAGAGCCTACAGAAGGGCAACGACATCCAACATCTGAGCTAGACATTTAATATCCTGAAACAACACAAGATGAAGTTAAATCCCTTGAAGTGCACCTTCGAGGTAGCCAAGGGAAAGTTCTTAGGTTTTTTGGCTTCCTAAAGGGGTATCAAAGCAAACCCTACACAAATCAAAGCCTTAATGAAGCTAGAATCACCAAAAACCCAGAAAGACATTCAGGCCTTGAATGGGAGGATCGTGGCTCTAAACTGGTTCATTTCCAAGTCTAAAGACCGATGTCTTCTTTTCTTCAAAGCCTTGAGGGGAAATAAGGCCTTACAATGGACCTCAGAATGTGAAAAATCCTTTCAAGAATTAAAGTAGTATCTAGCCTCCCTCAAACTCCTCTTAAAGCCAATCTAAGGAGAAAAATTACTCCTCTATCTCGCGGTTTCAAAAAACATTGTCAGCTCTGCACTGGTCAAACATGAGAAAGGAGTTCAAAAGCTTGTTTTTTATGTAAGCAACGTGCTCCTAGATGCAGAAACAAGGTACCCAGAGATTGAAAAGCTGGCCTTCGCTCTGATAATCTCTGCTCGGAAGCTCAGACCCTACTTTCAGGTGCATCCTATTGAGATCCCGACTGCTTATCTGCTAAAGTCAGCACTACAGAAACCTGAAATCTCAGGGCACCTGGTTAAGTGGTATGTGGAGCTAGGAGAATTTGATATATCCTACATACCACAGACCTCTATCAAAGGGCATGCCTTAGAGGACTTCATTTCTGAATTCACTCCAGCACTGCATGATAAGGCATAGCTTGGTTAGAGCCTCACTGTGTGGCAACTTTACAAAGACGGGTCGTCTATAGGCAAAGGTTCTGGTGTTGGCATGGTGCTCCCATCTTAAACTAGAAAGGGATTCAACTCTAAGGATCTCTTATCAAATGAACCCAACCATTGAAGAGGTACAATCCTCCCAGGTTTCAGAGCATACTCAAAGCTAGATGACCCTCATCCTCTGGTATATAGAAGAATGGCTGCTCGCAGAAGATAAAAACCAGGGAAGCTCGGTACTTAGTCTTGAATGGGAAGCTCTACCGAAGATCATACACATAACCCCTGTTACAGTACCTAACTTTAGAGGAATCTCAATATGTTCTAGCAGAAATACATAAAGGAATCTGTAGCAACCATAATGGTGGCAGAACGATAGCCCACCGAGCCCTAACTCAAGGCTACTATTGACCCAACATACTGAAGTAAGCCAAAGAATATTTCAAAAAATGTGACAAATGTCAATGATTCGCTCCATATCAACACCAGCCCTGCCATGAGCTTATCCCTATCACCAGCCCATAGCCCTTCGCTCAGTGGGGGATGGACATCATAAGGCCATTACCAAAGGCCTTTCCAAACAGAAGGTACCTACTGGTCACCATTGATTACTTTTTCAAGTGGGCAGAGGCCGAGCCTTTAACTCACATCACAGAAGTAGAAGTAAAGAGCTTCACATTGAGGAACATAGTCTGCAGGTTCAACATACCTCGAGTCATCATTTCGAACAATGGTATGCAGTTTGTTGGCACAATTTTTGAGAAATTTTGCAAAGACCTACATATCAGTCATCATTTCGCTTCGTCAGGGCACCCCCAAGCAAATGCGCAAGCCGAGGTCACCAATTGCATAATTCTTGATGCCATTAAGAAAAGGTTGAAAGACGCCAAGGGAAGATGGGTCAAAGAACTCCTTGGTGTGCTCCGGGCTTACATAACTACAAAAAGAATACCAACTGCTGAAACACCGTTTTCACTTGCATCTGGCTCGAAAGCGGTGATTCTTGTCAAAATTGGTATGCCAACCTTGAGAACGGAGGCTTTCTACCAAGAAGCCAACGACTAGCAGCTTGTAAAAAACTTCGACCTACTTGAAAAGAGACGAGATCAGTCCAGGATAAAAAAATGAAGCATACTAGCGCAGGTTAGCCAATAGTTTCAGTCAAAAGTTGAAACCCATGAATTTCTAGCTTGGGGATCTGGTCCTAAGAAGGGTATTCCCTAATACCAAAGACCCCACTATGGGAAAGCTCTCACCCAACTGGGAAGGCCCATATAACGTAACCAAGATTGTCAAACCTACTACGTACTGGTTGGAAGATATAACTGGGAGCCTGTACCTAAGCCCTGGAACATAGAACACTTACGAAGATACTATCAATAAAAATTTTCTTTTCTACTTTCCAAAGTGTTCTCATCTTAATGTACAGACCCTTAAAAATCTTGTAGCCAATGCAAGAGTTACAGGATCTTAATGTACAGACCTCTAAAAACCTTGTAGCTAATGCAAGGGTTACAGGTTTGGTCCTTTTTAATGTACAGACCCCTAAAAATCTTGCAGCTAATGCAAGAGTTATAGGTCTGGACCATTTCAATAAACAAACCTCCAAAAAAATTTGTAGCCATTGCAAGAGTTATAGGTTTAGTCTCTATTCAATGATCTCTAAAAGGGGCTTTACATCCATTACAAGTGATGAAGGCTTTGTTCATGTTTCAAGGAAGACTATCAAAATACTAGAGGCATTGATCGCTCAGTATAAATTCAATTACTAAAGATTATCACTAGTTTATGCTATAGAAGATTGGATCAATTGTTGCGCTTACTTAATTACAAGTTTTTCTACTCGGAAGTTAGTTATCAGTCTGTGCTTGATTTAATTACAAGTTAAGGGAGATCTGAAGCTTGAAACTTGATCCATTATCCCTGAAGATTTCTTACTTGATTTAACTACAAGTTTTAAAGATAGGGAGTCTAAGGCTTTATTACAGAGTAATGATGGTTTGAAACACTGTTAGAATCTATTGCAAGCCTATAAGCTCAGCATATCAAAACAGTCAACACATTGACATCCACAATAACTCACAAGTATTAATGCTCTGGAGACATAATCAGTAAATAGAGCTTTAAAGATGACAAAGTACACAAGTTCTAGAAAATTTAATTTCATTGATAATTGGCTCAAAAAGTACACGAGTTTTGGAAGATTACAAAGAGGAAAAACAAAAGTACAAAAAACCTAAGTCTACTACTGGTTCAAAACACCTCTAGAGCATCAGGGATAAAGAAGAGTCTACTATGTCAAGATCACTTTTTTCTTCCTCTTCTTCATTCTCTTCAAACTCAGCAATCTGCATCCATATCAGCTTGAGCAAGTGCTTCTGCCGAGGGAAGATCGGGAGGTGCTACCTCATCATCATCGTCCCGCACCTCGATTTCACCAGGAGGGACTTTAGCGTGGTCGATCCCAGTCAGATCAAGGTCGAGGTATTTCATGAGGAGCTTGTCTCTGAAGGTATTATACCCATGCTCAATCAGCTCTCCACCCATCTCCTTAACTTCAGCCTTCATCTTTGCTTCGGTCTGGGCCTTGGCAGATTCGACTACATCTTTGATCTTTTGGATGGAGGCGGATTGGAAGTCTTCAAACCTCTTCTGTAGGTCTTCCAACTTCTAAGTAGGGGAGTCCCGTTCAGACTCTAGAATGGATAAGGAGTTTGTAGCCTCCTTCAGCTTCTCCTCGATAGTCGTGGCAGTGGACTAGGATGTCCCCAACTACAGCGTAGCTTCATCCAACTTGAATTGGAGGTTATCAATCAACTCTGAATCCGCTAAGGACTCTACAATGGTAGCAAGGCCATGCATAGTCTGAAAAAAATCAAAAGAAAACAAGTCAAAACAAGTAAAGTTATAGAATATAAAAAGAAAGGAAGAGAGAATGGAAGAGTTAAGAAGCTTGGGAGTTACCCTCAACTGGAAGGTTAGCAAGTCTTTGGCGATCTTCTCTGCCTTCAGAACTTTATATCTTCTTAGGCCTGAAGCCCAAGATTTATCAAAAGCCTTCTTCGCAGCTAAGTAGTAGAAGTCATCAGGCGCCTCAACCACGGCTGCAGCAACCTTCCCCTTCCCCCTTCGCTTGGTTGGAACTTCAGGGGCAAGGCGAAGAGCGGGCACAATAACGCAAGGCATCTGAGGCTGCCATTTTAAAAAGTAAAAGAAGAAGAAGAAGAGGAATTAAAAAAAAAAGATAAACAAGAAGACAAACCAAAACCTGAAGCTTGATAGAAAAAATAAACTCGACATGGCGACGATCACCTTCCACCTCTCTGTTCGCTTTAACTTGATGGCGAGGTATTTGATTCTCAAAGCAATGAAAATGATGAAAGGAAGGGCACACGCGTACCCCCTTCCCCTCTTTATAAAGGCTTTCAAAGTGGGGCCCATCACACCGAACCATCGCGACAGTTGGAGGAAATGATGGCCTCAAAAGCCTAAATGGTGGCAGATGCAATAAATGCCACATCAACAGTCGTCTGGGAAAATAAAGAGGTAAGACGAGTAGACATAACATGTGACCTTTTGAAAGCCCATAACCTCAGTCACGCGATGCGCTAAACTAAGGCTCGAGGGAGTAACTGTTATACCATAAAGTGACAGATCAACTCCCTTGCAGCACATGTACCTCTAAAACAGCCGAAACTTACTCATCCAGAATAGACTTATATATAGGCTCTAGAGCTTCCTTGCTTGGAACTCCACACAACCACTGATTTCATCTTCAGAACAGAAGGCACTATACACAAGAAGGTCCAGAGCTAGTCACCGCCTCAGGTACCCTACCGATCTAAGGAAAAGGAAACAGTATGTGGCAAGGAAACTGCCATTCATGGATATCATTCACTTACTATTCTCACGGAGTACAGTGATTAACATGGTAATTACGATTATCAGATAACAATCAAATCTCTATTATTACGTCTCCAAATCCCACTCAAATTGGGAAGATCCGTAGTCTATAAATTGGGCTCTAAGGTGCGCTTTTAATTTAGATTAATTCAATCACTTTCAATTACGGTCTTTCCTTTATTTTTACTTACTTTGTTATCAGAGCGGCTACCACTAGAGCCAACCCGGTGGCCCTCTGAACTCTCTTTTGAGTTCTTGACAGGCGACGAAAAGCGGAAGCGCCCATTGATCAAAAAGTGTAGCATCACATATAAAAAGTAATTTTTATTTTTTTAAAAAAAATGATTTAATTATTTTTTCTTATTAAATCAAGCAAAAAAAAGATAAACCAAAGATAACCTAAGTTTTTTAATGTCTAATTAATACCTTCTAGAGTTATTGCTGCTCATTTCTGTTCATGAAATGTGCCCATAATTAATTAGTTCAACAAAATGTTGATTTTTCAAAAATAACTTAATGGAAGTGAACTTACCTTTCTGATACAACCAAAATTGATTGATTCATTAAGATTGAGACGTGTCAACAAAGGGATCACGAAAGTCACCCTATGAAAGAAGCTGATATATAAATAATGTTAACTACGAAAGTTCATTTATGCCCTAGAGCTGTGATTTTTAAATGGAACTAAATATCTTTGAAGACTTACATTAGCAAGGTCGATATACACTTCCGAGGTGGAATCCGCTTATGGTCTTCCCCATAAGTACCGAAGTCCTTATATTCAAATAAAAAAGGAGGAAGCCCATAGGTTATCGACATCGTCAGAGAACTGAAATATTCAAACCTTTGATACTTGTGTTAGGATTCTAGAAGTAGACTCTTATTTGAAAACTACCTTAGCAATTCAATTTGGTAACTTTTGTATTTCATTTAATTAGAGATTCTATTGATTATGAAAACTAATCAATCATTAAATAAGGCCAAGGCATGAAAAAAAACCGTAACTCCATTACTTGAAATCTCTTATCTTCTCATGTTGGTTGTTGCCTAACTTGATTGTTGGAATAACCGTCGTCAGTACTCTGTCGATACTTCACTTTTTCTTTAATGTGTTCTTTCAAGAAGTAGACGGGAAGATCTCAATTGTACATCATAAAAAAACATTTTTACCACATCAAAAACAATTCTATTTATTATGAATAATCAAATATATATATATATATATATATCTAGTGTCATCTTTTTATCTCAAAACTTAAGTCATTGTCTAATTACTTTGTGCTTTTAAATTGACCTGATAGAGATAAGATAATATAATATTAGTTTTTACCCTATCTATTAAATGTGATTAGACTAGTCCTATTCCAACTTCCAACTTGGTGTTGGAATAATACTTTAACATGTATTTTGGATATATGCCATGTAAATTGTGATATACAATTTACATTATACATTATAAATATTCAACATAATATATCCCTATCACCATATAGTTTTCTCTCTCTAGAATTCCCTCTGAGGTGTTTTAGGGTTATAATTAATTAACTAAAATTAATTTATTCAATTAACTACTCTATAGAGTAACACAGATAATCCCAAATTAATTTTCTAATTAATTATTTTAATTTGCTAGACATGAATCCTGAACTTTAGTGGATTAACCAAGTGTTCAAATTATTATTTAAATTTCAAATTCCTAGTGTTATGACCAAGTGCAAAATTAAATCACAATTATAAGCACAAATATAAAAAAACACATCCAAAAGTAAGAGACAACATTCTTACACAAGAAACCCTCATGGGGAAAAATCTATCACTACAAGAAAATGAATCACTATAAAAGCCAATTAGTACAAGTAATAATAGAACACTGATTAATAACCTGTTACATTGCCTGGTAATTTTACACTATTTGTCATTCCT
The DNA here is from genome assembly GCA_008638375.1 of Nyssa sinensis. NCBI lineage: Eukaryota > Viridiplantae > Streptophyta > Magnoliopsida > Cornales > Nyssaceae > Nyssa > Nyssa sinensis. Next base: position 19,381,946 of record CM018033.1, on the reverse strand, counting down.
CCACGTAATCCTATACATAATTTTCTTATTCTCTGATTGCGCTTTCAAGTTGTATTTTTCACAACAATCATTTTAGCCATGATCTGATAGTCATTAGATTTTGTGTGGTGGTACTAAAAGTGTCCTACGATACTCTCTCTATATAAAAAAAAAAACCTTCACAATTACCTTTATGAAGCAAAGATTATATTGAATCCAAACTCTAGAATGGTAAAAGTAAACTCAAGGATTCATGAAGTGTCTAAGTGCTCAACAAGAATGCACAGCAACCCCTTTAGAATGCAAAACTCGCCACTCTTTTGATAAATTCGTACATAATATATATATGTAGGTAACCCTAATTCTAATTAGATTTAGAATATGAAAACCAATCGTAATCTCCAAAATCAGTCACGTGTTCGGATGGGAAAGCCTTTTTTGTTTAGACAAAACTCCATTTGGACACGGCCAAGGTTCCGTTTGGATAAGACAACTATTAGTTTTGAATTTTATTTTAGTTTTGAGTTTTAACGTAATTTCAAAACCTTAAGTGTCAAAGGGACATATATTAAGCAAACCTATAGTCAAAACTAAAAAGTAACTAATCTATGTTTAATTAAATATAAGTCCTATAGAGACTCATAACATAAAAGACTAAACTCACACATGTTTTATGAATGTGCCTAACATGAATGCATGTATATGTATGTTCATTTATACATTTCTTGTAATAGATTTGAAGTAACAAGTTATTTTCAATAATGTTCATCTTCAAACATACAAAGCTATAATCTAAGTCTGGCTTGATCAAGTCTTTAAGAAAGTGATTGACTAACATTGTAATGGCAACAAGACTCAATCTAACCTTACAATGATAGACTCAATAAAGACTTTCAGAATGAACTTCCAACACATTCTACACATAAAGAGTAAAATTTCATAATTATTGTAACATAAATTTCCTCACACTCTCTCTTGGGTTACCATCTAGAGACCCATGGATTTGGATTGTGGAGAAACTATAAAGGACTTTGGTAGCCACTCCATTGATGAGAAATTTTCTACGGTGTTTGTGATAATTCGAGAAGTCTCGTAACACAAGTATGATGAATCTTGGGCAATTACATATATTCAGATAACAGACACGAATCAAATCCAACACAAGTATTTCATATTATTTTTCCACATTGGTATCAAAGCCCTAATGCTTGTTTCTTGCTTATAATTGATTATGCATGATTAAATTCATATATATAGGTGTTTCATGAGAAATATGCTTGAATTTTGAACAAAGTATTTTCAAAATGCTTGTTGTGTTCCTTGTCTTTAGAGTTTTATAACATATATTATACGCAACGCTTTCTAATTTTTCCCTGCCAATTCAACAAAAAATGATTGAAAAATAAGAATTTAAAGTTAAAGTTGTAATAAGGAAACCTTAAGGAAAGATTAGGAAGATGAAGTACAGAAACTCTTAAGAATAGTAGCGCCAAAAGTGTGTGAGGGCACGTGGAAACAGGTTTTGAGAGTTTGAGACTACCAATAGACTCTACATATTTGGATGATCATAGTAGAGTACCTTTTGGGTTGTGTGCCGAACACTTATACAAATATTTAATTATTGCATTACTGTTGTAAACACCTCATTTTGTGACCCTTGATTAGGTTGTAGCAGTTTGATAATTATGCCAGGAAACCTACTTCCATTAGGACTTTTCTTGACAGAGTCTTAGTCCAAGTAGGACTCTTCCTGATAGAGCCCCACTCCCATTAGGACTTTTCTTGATAGATTCTCCTTTTGATAGAGTCTTAGTCTAAGTAAAAGTTTTTCCGATAGAGTCTCACTCCCATTAGAACTCCTCTTGACAAAGTCCTAGTCCAAGTAGGACTCCTCTTGACAGAGTCCTAGTCCAAGTAGGACTCTTCCCGACAAAGTCTCATTCCCATTAGGACTCCTCTTGACAGAGTCCTAGTCCAAGTAGGACTTTTTCTGATAGAGTCCTATTTCCATTAGGACTCATCCTGACAGAGTCCTAATCTAAGTAGGACTCTTTCTGATAGAGTCCCACTCCTATTAGGACTCATCTTGAAAGAGTCCTAGTCCAAGTAGGACTCTTCCTAACAAGGTTCTATTCCCATTAGAACTCCAATTAAAAGAGTCCTAGTTCAAGTAGGACTCTTTTTGATAGAGTCTTACTCCTGTTAGGATTCTTTTGAAAAAGTCCCAGTCCCATTAAGAGTCATCCGGATAAAGTTCTACTCCCGTTAGGACTCTTTTACTAGAGTCCCAATCTAAGTAGGACTCTTTTTGATAGAGTCTTATTCCTATTAGGAGTATTTTTGTTAAAGTCTCACTAAGGGTATTTTGGTAATTTTGGCATAATCCTACCCTCAGTAGGACTTCCTAGTCACTTGAGGGGAATTGTTGTAATTTCCATACCATTTTACCCACATGGGGGGTATTTTAGTAATTTTAGCCCTTTGGTGACAAATCAGGTATAATTTGGTCATCTAACATGTCTTGGGGAAATCTAGAGATTCTCCACCAAATTGGGGGCGATTTGGTAATATTGAGTAATAGTATTCTATTTAGGCATAATTAAGACTTTTCACTTTTAGAGTTTCCATAAATCTAGCTGCTTGATATTTTCTTAAATGAAAATACATTGAACCTAGACGTTTTCATTTTAGAGTTTATTTTCTAATTAAATTGTGTTTCTCTTTTACCTCATTGGCTCTTGCATGTAAATACCAATTCTATTAGTTTGTGCATTGTCATAATTATTTATTAATTCATTTAGTTAGGATAATCATTCCTTAGGATAATTATTTATTTTTTTTATTTTATTGAATTAGGTAATTATCACTCAAGACATGATCATAGCCTTTCATTTTAAGGGTTTCATCTTAGCCCTTGGATTGAATCTCCATATTTTTCTATAAATAGAGAACTCTGGCCATTAGTTTTAAAGACACGATTTCCATAACCTCACGCTGTTACTTTAAACCTAGAGTTATTTCTATAAGAACTCTTCCTCTCCCAAGGTCGAAGCTCTACTGAAGTGACAGAATCCCTTCACGAAGCAACGCTTTTCAAACTGAAGAACAAGTTAGAGATCTGCTCGATTGAAGCCTCCGATCTAGACTTTCCTAGCTAGAGATTTGCCCGACTCCAATGATCAAACAAGGTACGCCATCAAACACTTAACAGTTTTCTTTAGATTCGGTTGATCTCATCTTTTTTATCACTTTTAAAAAAAGAGGATAAACCAGATAACTATGTGACTCTGATTTCGTTGTCTAAACAGATATGTAGGAAGCTTTCAGGCCCGAGTCAGATCTCTTTTCTGTCTTTTTTGTTTTATTTTATTTCTTCATGTTAGATTCTTTATTATTTATTTTTTCGGGACTTACATATCTCTTTTCAGTTTTGTCATGAAAAAATAGCCTTGCAAGTGAATATTCGAAGGGAATCCATTCGGATCATGCGGGGTGGGTGGGTGCTTAACACCTTCCCACTCCATACCTTAGCCCCCGAGCCTGTTTCTTTGGTGTTTTTGCTTTATTTCAGTGCTTTATCCTTTTTTTGATCCATGTTAAGGGATCTCTTAGTATGTATTTAAGAAACAAAGCAATATAATTTCATTCTATTTCTTTGGCTTTTCTTTTATATGTATTATTCAAGATATAACGGGTTTGCTTATTTCTTACCCAAAAATAAGTTGGCGACTTCTTAATATCTATATCTCCCATAAGATGTGCTTCTTCTCACCTTTAGGGAAGGAGACAGCCGGGATCCCTCTAAATCCAAAAAAAAAAGATGATACAATTCTTTCCCTTTTTTTTCGACGTTGGCGCCCACAATTGTCGCATATTAATGATTCCATTTATTTGTGAGATCGATCCAATACATATTCTTATAGTGTGAATTGTGGTGAAGCCATCCATCCTAGACCAATTATATTTTTGTGATGCATATAGATGTGTTTTGAGGTTGGATGAGCTTATTAAATTGATGTTCTAGTACATGTGTGTATTTGTGTTGTACATTATACCAAAGTATATTTTGGGATATATGAAACATTAGCGCGACATCTTCATTTATTTTATTCCTCTTAGTTGATTGATGTAGTATGCTCATTTTTGTGTTGTAATAAATTTTGAAAAAGAATTAATTTATTTTATAAAGTTTTGTAAAGGTGTGTATTTTCTCTACTTATATATCCAAAATTTCTTTGGCATGATGTACTAGAATTCCGATTGGATTCAAGTGGAGTCCACACGTATTAAGATAGGCACACTTATTATTATTGTAAAGACCCAAAATTTTATTACTTTAAATAATTGGCCAATAATGTGATGAAAAGGGAAAAATAATACATGAGTTAGTTATGTAGTGTAAATACACTTAACTTAAAGTAGATTAGAACATAATGAACTTAAATGTGGGGCTTTGATATTAAGTTATGACATGGATGTGAAAGTAAATAGAAATGAAATTTTATAATGAGGAAAACATGTGAACCAAGAGATGAGACCCAAAATAGGGAGCATTTTAGAAATAGGGGCAAGACAGGTGGCCTATGTCGATTGGTACTCAGAGGAAGGAAACCCCCCACCTTGCATGCATACCTTGATATTTTCCCTTTTCCTAAATGTGATAAATTATTTAATTACTTGATTATCTGACCTAAAATATCTTAGAATTATACTCGGGACCTCATCCCTGGGCCTCTCAAGGTTTGGGGCACAACAATTAATTACTGTCATGTGTATGCATGGATTAAATTTATTTTATTTTTAAATTATTTTTCTCAAAATGATTTAAAAATATACTTCTATTTTATATAAATGAGAATAGAATAGTATTTAATTGAACTTTTGGCAGAAAAATAATATGGTTCATGCATGCCTATATGTTACCTTGTGCAATATCATAGTAGAAAAATATCCTCAATTACTAAATGCTATCTTAACTACATAAATGATTAGACACGAGTTTATCACACATATAGTATATGTATATGCTTTGACCAACGAGAATTATAGTCCAACACCTTGAGACATGGAAGTCGGTCATAATTAAGTTGGTTCATGTGCTTCATTATGTAGAGCATCAAACACATGGATTTCAGTGAAAATTTGTTGGGATTTTTTCACAACAATTATAGTATTTCATTTGATGAGTAGAAAATTCTTGCCATGATAAAATCTTGGCTCATATAAAAAATATGAACCCCTTACATGATGCTATTTATTTAAATAATTTTTTTTTCAAAAATAGTGCATCATTTTGAGATAAAGTTAAGGTGACAAAAGACAAACTCCTTAGCTAATCTTGTCACCAAGAGTGGGATACATAAGGCTTTTGGGCCTATTTTTAAAAACGATGAAAAATAGTTAAGTAAGGTAGGGTTAAGGAATTTATGCCAAAAGTAAGGAACAAAGCCAAGTGCCATAGGGATATACATGACAAATGGAGAGAGATATTTTAGAATGGGCTGCTATTGCAAGTTAACAGGTCATTTTGCTCATAAGTGTATTGAGTCAAAGTTGATCGTTTCATTTAATAAAGACAAGAGATTGAGTAAGAGACATAAATGGCGTGTATGGAGTGTGACTTCACTTTACGAATGATGTTTTACATATCATATACAAGTGATAGCATAAGAATTAATCGCTACAAATGTGAGCTGATTGTTTTTTAGCACTATTTGAAATTTTATAAATTAATCAGATTTTAACGTTTGACTATTTGTATGGTGCTCCTACAATCCAATCATTTGCTATCCATTTCTTCATCTCTGACTTTTAGTCTTTAAGACCGATTGGAATTGCTTTTTAAGTGATTAATAATTTATTGTTAATTGATTAGTTTGATCTACCTCATGTTACAAGCAGCTTTATTATATAAGTATGATAGTGTCTCTGTCTTATGGATTATTTAATTAGTTTTAGACAAACTTTCTTTTCCTTATACTACTTTCCATGATGTTATTTTTTGTAGAATGACATATTAGACTAGTACACATTGGACAAGATGGGATGGCTAGATTGGCTTGAAAATGCCTGTTGTAGTTAATCCAAAAATAAGCCTACTAATGTGTAAGCCTTGTTTATTAGGAAATGCATATGTCAAACCTTTTTATAAGGTAGACCAACTTCTTATCCACTAAATCCCGTCCTCCTAGCATATGTAAACTCACGATACTTTTGGAAATGAGGAACATGAAAAGCCTATTTTCTTTCTTACTGTAATTGTTACCCATGCTTTGGTTATATGACTGCTCACCTAACTAAAATATTATTTTCTTTAAGTATTTCCAAATGCATTAGTTTCTTTAAGCATTTTTTAAGAGGCTGGGTATATAAAGATGAGGAACTTATAAATTCTTCACTAAATATGAGCGATGGTACTTGTCTAATTAGTTCTGGACAATCATATGGGAAAAAAAAGGAAATTTGACTTTGATGAATAAGGTTAGGTCAATGATGGCATAAATAAGTTTATGGAGGATGTTCTCTTCATTGTGGCCTACATCCTTAACTGAGTGTCTCACTAGTCAGTTCCTTTTAAATTTGAATAAGGTGAAAAGTTTAATTTTGAAGGCTTGTTTCGTTTAGGGGTATATGTAATTTGTTCACATCCTTCACTATTGTTTTGCAAAAAGATGGCTTTAAAGTTTTTAAAAAAGTATTTTTTTTTCAAAACATCATTTTTTAAAAGCTCAAATGGCCACATGATTTTTAATGAATGCCCTAACTAATGAATGACTAAAATTGAGTTGCGCAATGTGTAAGTAAATCTAAAAGGAATCATTAACTTTGTTAATAGAATCTAAGGAAAGGACAACATATCTCAGTGAGGGTGGGAACTGTTATCTCATTCAATAATCACCAAGGACGCCATGGATAGTGGAAGTGACTTGCCAGCAAGTAGGAGTGTATTACTGGAGCATGATTTTTAAGACTCTTAGTTGTGTAGAAGACAATTGTAAAAATACTTCCTCATCACCATTGTGAAGGCGAAGGAAAAAGTCTTACTGATGCTCCATGTATTGTTTATAGAATATTGCTTCTTATGTAGAAGTAAGTCCAAATATGAGTGATAAGTTGAGCTAAATTAGTAAGGAATTAAACTTTGGATATGGTTGATCACTTGCTTAATGTGGGATCGATTAACAAGTATCAATGTCCAATCTCTTTAAAAAATGTCATACCTCAAAGCGGTATAGACTATGAAAAGAGATTCTCCCTAGTGGTGAGAATTGTCTCCATCCACCTTATTCTAGTGACTGTCACATTTTTTATTCCAGTCATTGTCGAATATTTTGGATTTGAAATCTTTCAAAATGGATTTAGACATGAACTCCTTTATAGAGAATTAAACAATGATTTATATGTGGATCAATTTTGAGCTTTAACTCTAATGAATAAAGAGTGCAAAGTCTATTTGTTCAAGTGTTCATTTATGACCTAAAATAATCGTCTAGGTAGTGGAACCTAAGATTTATCGAGCAATTAGCTTTATGATGATCAAAGAAGCCACAACGTGTATCAAGTGGCCCACAAGAAGTATATTGATCTTTTATACGGTTGTTGACATATATGGAATTAGTTATTGCCACTTAAAAGTGGTTGTCTTATCTCGAAGAAAATGACATAGTTGAAATAGACTATGCTCGAATTTGAGTTCCTTTAAAATTGATTTAAAGTATTTATCATTTTGTTTCGAGAAGTCTGTAAGTGATTTTGTAAGCACAGTCTTAACTTTTGACACATCAAAAAGGCCATGGATTAGTTTTGATCATTGTTATTAGATTAATGAGGGAAAGAGAATAATTTTAATAAATTCCCATTAGAGCACAATTGATATTCACATGTGTACTTTGTTATTTACTTGATTATTTTTGTAGCTCATATGGTTGGACAACTGTTTAGAGCAGCTTAGTGATTTTCTCATATAAAAGGTCAACTTTTTAGAGTAGCTTAGTATTTTGCTCGTATAAATAGTTAAATTTGATAGCAGCTTAGTATTGTGCTCATATGGACAGTCAAGTTTTTAGAGCACCTTAGTGTTTGCACATTGGATTATTCAAAATCTAAGTGATGTGGAAGTATATATAATTGGTCGTCTCAATTGAGGCGGTAGTTTGGTTAAGGAGATTCTTGTAGCACCTTGACGTAGTGTCATATAGGCAAAATGATATGTTCATTAGCTTTGATAGTTTGGTAGCTTTAGGTTATGTAAGTATTACCTTTGGCACAACCTAATCCCACACCATTAGCAATCTTTAAAATCTTATAGGATATAAGTACAGGTGATACTTTTTCCTTAGGAGGCCATTTTTGGGCTTAGGGCCCATAAGGACACAATTGTGTGAACTTGCCACTAGATTGGAAGTTAAGGCTGGCTACTGAACTGGTAGACCAATAACAGTGACGCCTCGAAAGTGGATTGGGTCACACTGTTAAATAATTTTTTGGCATATGCAAATGATCCCAAATATGGGGGAACCAAACATATTAGCATTAGTTTTCACTACACATATTTGAGATATAGTTTCACAAGGGAAGGTGGTCTCGAGGCATTAGGGATGAGAATTTATCCTAATCCATTAAGAACCCACCACACTAGGCCCCTAGTGGGATGGGTTTGGAGAAAGTTATGTCAACCTCGTCAAGTTTTTAGGTGAAGCCCTATTCCGATTATATAAAATAAAATTAGTAATGAAGTTTTACGCAACATAATCAATGTTTATAATGATTTTTTTAGTTCCATATTAGAATTTTAGACACATTTGATAGATTATACATTTAAAAAAGAAATTAATGTCATTCTAATTTTCTATTAACATGTATATTTCTTATTTTAATACATGTAATGTCTATCTTGAAATGTGTTAATTATAATTAATTTACTAAAATAAGTAAAAAAAAAAATAAAAGTTTAAAAATAAATGGAGACTCATCTCTGCCTATCACGAGGTTTAAACGGATTTAAGGGACAACTTTTTCCATGGGTTGAGGTGGTGAAAGGGGTGGACCCCCTTCCCCCTAAACTTGCCCCTACAGGGTGTATTTCTGTGGCTAGTATAGTAACTGGCCCATTAATTAAGCCCATTAGTAGAGATGTTTTATATCATGTATTAGATAATTGAATTTATTTTGTATTTGATGTATTGGACACTATGTTACATTATTTCATCAATATATAATTTCATATTCATGTTGTGATGATTGTTTGATATTGTGAGTATATATTGAAAGATGTCATTAAGCTTAGATTGGCTTTCTCACATGAACATTCGTCTTTGCGCTTATATAGCAAGCAAGATGGGATATGAAATTCTTAGATAGTGTAAAAATTTCTCTTTGTGATATATGTTGTCTTGACAAGGTCAAGAAAAGTTTTTTTTTTAAAAGCAAACATGTAGCTAAGTTGACCACACACCTCATGTAGCCTGAAGTTATTAGCCAAATGTGAACCTTCAAATCTGGGCTAAAAAGTGATTGTGTTAGAGTGTTCAGGTTAGGCATTAAGATAGCGACTAAACTAAGATTCATACAATTTTTTTTTGTGAGCTTGACATGAAAAGTTGAGTGAGTGTTCCGTTATAGCATACATTACATACTATATGTACTTTTGATTCGACCACCAGTAAAGAGTGACTAAATTTATCTCTGTTGTGTCACTATATGAGCTCTGAGAACCAGTTTGGGCTAGTTCCAATTATATCCTTATAACTTAGGATTACGTTATGAATAAGGGACTTGATGTTACTATTTTAGCATGTACTTAAAGGATGATAATTGATGTGGCATGGCGGGACATGTTTAGGAAAATGGTTAAGTCCAATTGGATTAGCGTAAATAGCTAGGAAAGATAGTTCTGTAATACTCGCAGTGAAATACTATGTTAGTTTGATGGTAGCCTAATATATTACTCCTACATTGAACTTTCTCGTGTGGTCATACAATATCTAGTTCTTGTATTTAGAACTAAGATGCAAAGATGAGAAATATGGAGAATCTAAAACTCATCCTATACAGATGAGTGGGATATGTTAAAATTCAAGTTGGATTTGTCTTGTGCCCATAACCTGTGGTGCATCCACATTGGGGTTTGCCGAGAGATGGGTTAATTTGATTATGATTTGTGAGACCACTGTATCGTACTTTATTCTTTTTAATGGGGATCATCGATGATATTTTATGTTGGGAAGAGGATTACGCCAAGGTGACCCACTATCTCCATATTTATTTCTTCTATGTGCTGAAGGACTCTAGTTTATTGCGAAGGGCAGAATGCAACTCTAGAATTTTTGGTATTTCAATAGCCAGAACTGCCCTGAAGGTCTCCCATTTGTTTTTTGCAAATGATAGTCCCTTGCTTTTTAAAGCCCTTGAGTTTAAAGCAAAGACGATAAAATCGATTCTTCAGTGTTATAAGTCTGCCTCTGGTCAACAAATTAATTAATTTTGATAAATTTGCTTTGGTCTTCAGTCCGCATGTTTCTTCTCAGGCAGTTACAGATATTTCTACTATACTCAATGTTAAGGTTGTTCCCTCTCACAACAAGTATCTAGGATTACCTTTTTCAATTGGGAGAAGTAAGAGAGATGTTTTTAATAATATCAGGGAGAGGGTTGGGAAGAAAATCAAAGGGGGGAAGGAATGTCTCCTTTCAAAATCAAGCAAGGAAGTTTTGTTGAAAGCTGTAGCTCAAGCGATTCCCATATATTCTATGTCTTGTTTAAGCTCCCTGATTATTTATACTCAGATTTGGATTCTACTCTTGACGGAATCTGGTGGAGTTCTTCAAATAGTAAACAAGAAATGCATTAGGCTAGCTGGGACAAGTTTTGTTTAGCTAAAGATAAGGGTGGGCTGGGTTTTTATGATTTTAATGTTCAATTTGGCATTGTTAAGTAAACAATGATGACGGATTTTGCAATATCCTAATTCTCTTTTATCCAGGGTTCTTAAAGCCAAGTATTTTTCGGATGTTTCTTTTCCAAATGCTGGATTAGGTTATCGACCTTTATATAGTTGGCGCAGCATTCTGGCGGCTTAGAGTTTGTTGTTGGAGGTTATCCGATGGAGGGTGGGAAATGGACTATCTATTAAAATATGGGGGTTAAATGGCTTTCTCTTTCTCATCCTCCCTATGTTGTTTCTTCCATAAGGCTTCTTTCTCCCCACGCGCGTGTCTCTGATCTCATCAATCCATGTGGTTATTCATGGAATGAAAATCTGATTTGATCCATTTTTCTCACTTTTGAGGCGGATAACATTTTGAATATGCCTCTAAGTTCTACGTGTAGCCCAAACTGGATGCTTTGGCATTATAGCAGAAATGGGGTCTTTACTGTTCGCAGCGCATACCATTTGGGCTTGCAAATGGAATCCCCAAATCAAGCCTTGAATGGCCAAGCTAGCTCCTCAAGAAAACCTACTTTTGATTTCCATTGATTCTACTGTTGCAACATCCATTGCAGCTTTCACCTTTCTGGACATCCCACCAATAAAATTTTCAGCCTTGGATTGAAGTGGTGGCCCGTGATGGGGCTGGAAATTTTATTAGTGGGATGTCTAGAAAGGTGAAAGCTGTAATGGATGTTGCAACAGTAGAATCAATTGTCGCTCTCCAGGCAGTATCTTTTGCTGCTGATATTGGTATCCGAGACATTGTTATCGAAGAGGACTCTCTTGGGACCATTAATGGCATTAAATTAATTTATGGATGAGGATCTATCGCCGGTAGGAATGATTAGACTTGATGTTAAGCTTCTTTTGAGGAGGTGTTGATCTTTTCAATGCAATTTTATTCATAAATCTGGTAACGAAATTGCTCATGAGTTGGCCCAGCATTCGAGATATCTTGGTAGTGAGTCTATATGGTTGAAGAGGCTCCTTCTTTTATTCTAAATTCGATGCAGTCAGACATGTCTTCTCTATCTTCACGCTAAGGGATAGAGTATAGTTTTTATTTTGATATTCTCTTTGGGCTTTGTCAGTATTTCCTATGCTTTTGATTATAATGGTGTTGGGAAGGATCTAGGTAAGATTTTCCACTTTCCAAGCCTTGTCTAGAATGGTGTGAATTTTTACTTTAATTTTTTCGATTCTTGGTGGTCTTCTAGGAGAATTTCCATTGTTCTTTGTATCTCTTGAAACATTTTTGCTTATCAATAATATTCTGTCGTTTCCTTCAACAACAAAAAAAATTCTAATATGTGATTTGACTCATTATGTATGTTTAACGAGAAGTTCTAATTACATTTTACATGGCTAATCATGAGAAAACTTTGAATACCTATAATAATTTATATGTCATATGTATTGAACAAGCTTATGAATTCGAAACAAATGTCTCACTTTATCTAGGATTAGTCCGAGAATTAAAGAGAATGAATTATTACATATCATTCATAAGATTGAAGAGCAAAAGAAAGAAAAAGAAAAGGCATATGAATTCATGAGTTACACATAAAAGTAAAAGAAGAAAGTGAAAGGTTTGAATTACTAAATTTTTCAAAGCAAAGGGGATCTTTTTAGGTCTATACTCTAATAAATACATTGTCTTCAACTTAATTTATAATTATAACCTATTAATTCATGAATTTATAGTCAAGTTCTTTTAATCTTAATCTAATTTACACAAAAAGGCAAACAGAGGAGTATTATTAGCCCATATTTTAACATTAATGGTAGTTAAGCATGATTATTTTTTGATTAAGGAATATATATATATATATAGATATATGTATACATATAGAGAGAGAGAGAGAGATCTTTTGGTACCGTGGCGGTGGAGCCTAGCAACAAAAAAAGGCAAACAAAGCCAACTGGTGTGTCCACTAGCCTGCTCACAATCATACAGCCAATGACATCATTCATTGCATCACCAACCCGACAAGCCGCGGACGATCCACTCAATCGCATCTTCCACGTGGTAACATCTTCGCCGTTAAAATCATCAAACGCCCATATATAATGACGCTCATGCAACTACGCGCCTTCTTCTTATGTTTTTATGAACTTTAGCCTCCCATTATATCTCTGTCTCGTCTCACCCCACCACCACAACACAAGCAACGCAAACACACCATTATACCAGCAAGAAAAAAGAAAGAGAGGAGAGAGAAAGTGTAGACAGAGAGAGAGAGAAAGAAAAAACTTGTAGAGATCAGAAAGAGCTTTGACGTCGTGGAATTGTGGAGAAATGAGCACCATAATGGGCGCAGAGCTCGTCGATTATCGCATGAATTATGAAGAGACGGAGTTGAGACTTGGGTTGCCGGGCGGAAGTGGAAACGATGGTGAGCTGGGAAAGAGTGGTGGAAAGAGAGGTTTCTTGGAAACTGTCGATTTGAAACTTAACCTTTCCTCGAAGATGGATCAAACAGAGAAGATGAAGGAGAAGAATGTTGTTCCCCACTCTAGCGATCCCACCAAGCCCCCAGCAAAGTAGGTTCTCTCTCTCTCTCTCTCTCTCTTAATATTTACGTGTGTGTGTGTATGTTTATATATATATATATATATATATATGTATATATATTTCATTTTTGTGGTTGTTTTTAAATTAATTTTCCTTTATATGCAAGTGTGGTTTGATTTTTCACAAGGACTTCGTACAATTCCGTTCAGATATGGAGAGTGTTATATATGAGTGAGACTCTTATTATATAATTGTCTGTGACTCAAGCAATCGTAAACTCATGAATAAGAGTTATCTACCATGTCGAAAAAATTTACAATTTTGTCAAAAAAAACATCACCCAACATCGGATTGTGACGTATCACTTGATAATTTCGTGGAACTGTGTGGTTTGATGTTTAAGTTAAACATGTCTTGCATGGTTCATACACAGATCCATAGATGTTTTTTGAGTTTTTAGGCTGACTTATGAGGCTTAGAGAGAGAGAGCTTTCTTTAAAACAAATTTTAATATGTCAAACAATATTTCTTAAATTATAATTAATTTTCAATATTTATTCTTGAAGTTAGAGAGAGAGAGAGAGCTTTTTTTTTTTTTTTTTTTAACACGTCAAACAATATTTCTTAAATTACAATTAATTTTCTCTATTTATTGTTCTTCTTGTGGTAGTGATAAAGTAATTTATGGAGGTGTGTCACGTTTGTGTGCATTACAAGCTGGCCTCTTGAACTTTTTGGTAGAATATTACAAGGCTGTGGTTGCTTGTCGGGAAAATGTGGAAAGAAGAAAGACATTCGGAATCTTTCTTCTTCTACACAAACAACAATGTTAGGTGAAAGTCAATTTCGTGTCGGCTCTAATATAAAGTTAATAAAGTAATAACTTTAATTTTATTTAAAAAAAATTTAAAATTTTATGTGTTTGTAAATTAATTCAAATTTAAAATTTAACATCAATAGAAGTTTAATTATAAAAAAAAATCAAATTTTGTTTCTTTATATGTTAATCCAAATTAAAAGTTTAGGTCAATAGAAGTCTAATTATAAAAAGAAGACTTAATTTACATGTCTTAAATTTTGTGTATTTACCATAATCCAAAGAAGGTTAAGATTAATAAAATTAAAATTCCTTAAATTGCATTTTTATTAAAAACTCATTCTTCTTCTATCACAAAAAGTAAAAAAAAAAAAATATATAATTAGTACTTTAGGCCTCAAATAGTCTTAAGTCAGCCCTGAAGTCACATGCGCTTAAATCAATTTATATGCGGTGATGTAATTCATAACTCATTTTTTAAAAGGATAAATTATAGTGATACTTTATGAGATTTTTCAAAAATTACGTTATCCTTCTCTATTTTTATTGACAAACAATATATATTTTCTCTTCTAAAATTACATTATTCTTCTATTTTTTTATTGACAAACTACATAAACCTTCCCTCATATCTAATTTTTCTTCTTCAAAATAACAAAAATACTCATTTCATGGTTTTTTTTTTTTTTTTTACATTTTTTAATTTTAACTAAGTTTTTATAACTTTTTTTTAAAAAAGAACTCATTTAATGTAAAAATAAATTTAAAGTAAATAACTTGTATTTCTATTTTTATCAAGAATGTTTTAGTCAATATTTACTTTAAAATAAAAAAAAGTAAAAAAAAAATAAAATAAAAGGGACATTTTTTTTTTTGAGAAAAATGGATTGAATGAGTAGTATGTGTAGTTTGTTAGTAAAATAAATGACGATAGTGTAATTTGAAAAAATTTGAAGTCTTTGTAATTGTCGGTAATCTCACGGAAGGTCGGTGTAATTTGCTTACAATAGTGTAATTTGAAAAATTTTGAGGTCTTTGTAATTATTAGTAAGGAAGGTTATTGTAATTTTTTTAAACTCAAAATAGTGATGTTTACAATAATAAATGATTAATACTAGACTTTCCAACAAAGTTTATCAACACTCACAAAAGGGTGGGTTACACTCACCTGATCTCATCCAATGGACCCCCACTTGTATGAGTATTGAAAAACTCTGTTGAAATAATTTATTAAAAAATCTAATATTGTTGATAATAAATATGAGTAAATTATATTGATATTTTTTAAAATTTTTGACAATTACACTAACTTTCTCTGATGTTTTAGAAATTACACTGACATTTCCTACTTTACCTAACATTATACAAATAGCTCATTCCAAGCATTTTTTTTCTTCAAAATAACAAAACTGCTCCTATATTTTTTTATTTTTGCATTTTTCAATTTTGACTAATTTTTTTAAACTTTTTTTATTATTTTATTTAAAAATAAATTCAAGGTAAATAACTAAAATAAAAATAAATTTAAAGTTTTTATCAATATTTATTTAAAAAATGAAAAAAAAAGGTCAAAATTTAAAAAAAAAAACATGAAAGGGTATTTTACCCAAAATATTTATATTTAACTATTTGTTTGTATTTTAAAAGTTCTATTCAATTGTTAAAAAAAAATTTAAATTATGGCCAGAAATTGAAATTGAAATCTTTAAATTATGGCCAGGGAGGAGCAAAAGTAGAAATATCAGAATTTAACAGTGACTCTTATTAAAATATAAAAAGAAAATTGAGGGTGTCAATTCCTAATTTTTAGAAAATATAATAGATAATAATAGTAAAAAAAAGTTGATTTTCCAAATATTTGGGACCATGGCTCCTCAAGTTCTGAGTAATTATTCAATAGTCTCTTAAGACAACAATCTCAAGGTTTGAAGGTTAGATTGATAGTTACATATATAACAGTAGTATACCGCATATACACATATGACTTATCATTTTCCCTATTGGAACCATTGAAACGAGAGTATTGAATAATTCTTTCTAAACCCTGCCTATATTTGTCCATGTATTTAGAAAGATTTGTCTAATCTTATTTTATTTTTTTGAAATTCAAAATATAAGAATTTATTGTTTCATATTTAATTTGTTAATATTTTTATTTGAATGTTTTTTGGTAACATCTTAATTGATTGATCTCTATAAATATACAATTTGTTTTTAAATTTCATTTTTTTTTTCATTGATTTGTTCACAAAGTATAGCATAGTTTTGAAGCTAGAAAAAAGAAAGATTATTCCTAATAAAGTAATAGCGGACTCTTTGAGTTTCAGGGCACAAGTAGTGGGTTGGCCACCCGTCCGATCATTCAGAAAGAACATCGTGGCCGTCCAAAAGAACAGCAACGACGAGGGTGAGAAGGCTGGCAGCAGTGCAGCCTTTGTAAAAGTTAGCATGGATGGTGCACCATACCTACGTAAGGTGGACTTGAAAATGTACATGAGTTACCAAGAGCTTTCTGATGCCTTGGCCAAAATGTTCAGCTCCTTCACCATTGGTATGTTATTATTTAATTACATTTACACCTTCAGTTATATATAGAGATATAGATATAGATATAGTTGTTGAATCTTAATATATAGTTGTTGATTAATGAAGGTAACTGTGGGTCACAAGGAATGAAGGATTTCATGAATGAGAGAAAACTGATAGATCTTTTGAATGGTTCAGACTACGTGCCCACTTATGAAGACAAGGATGGAGATTGGATGCTTATTGGTGATGTTCCATGGGAGTAAGTTCTCATTCATATATACTATCTATATCTATCCAGTAATATTACTACAAATACCTAAAAAAATCATCGGGTTTATCCATTTGTGAATACAAATTACCATAACTTCTCTTTAAACTTAAACAAAAGAACTAAACTTATCCATTTGTGAACAAAAATAAGTACCAAGCATTTCTCACATCTATTTCTATGCATATGTATATATGTATTCATAGCTGAACTTTTGTTTTTTTTTTCAAACAGGATGTTTGTTGATTCATGCAAACGTTTACGGATCATGAAAGGCTCAGAGGCCATTGGACTCGGTTAGTACTACATTAAATCAGCTTCTTCTTCTTTTTTTCTGGCTTCTAAAACTTGTGAAGTAACAATGGTTGATTTGATTAATGATGAATGCAGCACCAAAAGCGGTGGAAAAATGCAAGAACAGAAGTTAATGTGGGCAACCTGTTGATTTGATTTCTTGCTAAGTGTCTCTGATCGTCTCTGATCAAGCGTGAGCGAACTGGCTCCAGATAGATGGAGCATCAAGTTTGATATACATATATATATATATATATATATATATATGAGAAGAAAAGATTTGGAAAAAGAAAAAAACAGTAACAGCTGTTGATATAAAACTTTGCTCAAGTGTAGATTTGCTTATCTGTGATGGCTTGTTTAACAATTGCCTTATTGATGTAGTTGTTTTCATTATGTGTTTTTATTCTCTTCAAATATGAATGAATTTTACATTTTGTTTTGTTTTGTTGAGATTCTTTACATTTCGACCTAAAAAGTGTCCATATAAGATATAAAATTTTTGAAAAAATTATACAGATATCTCTTATAATTTTATCTTAGAAAGATATGGATTCTTTCCAATCTTCTAAGTATATTTCTTTCTCACATAAGATAAGATAGATCCTATCTCTTGTGAGAGAGAACATGCACTGGAAAGGACTCGAGGATTGGAGAGGAGCCCGATCCTAGCTCGAAACTGATCAAAAAAATTTAATTTGATTTTTGACACGTTAAAATAGTTTCTGTCAGCTTTTAAACTATATGGAGTCGGGTGAAACATCAAAGAGTTTTCTATTCCATAATAAATATATAAATCCAACTTCTTGAATGAAACCATTAGGATTTTGGAGAAATGATAAGAATCTCAAAAATTAATGTTTAAAATCATAAATATCATTTCAAGAAAAATATAAAAATGATAATGAATGTATGCAAGAAAATATTAAGTAAATTGTGTACGAAGTAATTCAAGAGATGATGCAATAAGTACTCAAATTATAAAGCATGGATGAAAGGAATTAGAAAACATAGATCGTTATAGTAAATTACTTGTATATAAAGATACCAAAATACAAAAGGTGAACTCTTCAATAGGGATAGTTTTGAAATTTTGGATCCACCCCACGCCCCGGTGGTTCCACCATTAGGACACCTGAATTTTTTTGATTCATTCATCAATAACAGCATCAATTTCATTGACTTCTTCCATTTTAAGCCGCATAAGATCGATAGACCAAGAATTAGATAGACTAAATGGTATTAGGGCAGTATGTGCATCCAACACTATCATATATAGATGCAGTTCATGACTTGTTATATATATATATATATATATATATCAACTTATCCTAAAGGTTTAAAATGTCAAAAAATTGTCAAACAATGTATATTAAGTTATTACACCTTCCCTTACGTGCGACCTCCTCCCCCAAGTGGGGAGAGACAAAAATACAATAGTGGTAGACTACTTCCAAAATTGAGAGCAAACAACTAGACACAATGAGATTAAAAAAAAAAAATTTGCAAGTAGATACACTTGGACCCTTGAACTCTGAAAATAAAAGCTCTATTTGATCACTAGTTCCAAAAGTTTAAACTATTAGACAACAGTCGGGACAATGTATATGAAGTAATATTTTTCTCTGCAAGTGTATTTCAAAATTATGTAGCAAAATACAATACACTATCACCTTTGTTTACATATTGAAGTGGGATTCCAGAAATTTTGCACCATAGCCTGCCATAGTTATTTTAGCATTTTTCTCCTATGTTTACTAGTGTTTTATAAAGAAACACTTCATAAATGTTTACGCGAATTTATATTTCAAACTTTTAGATTCTTTGCTATCTAAGGATGAAATGTAAATGTTATCTTTTATTTCTTTCTTTTTTCGGTTTTTTTTTTTTTTTTGGGGGGGGGGGGGGGGGGGGGTGGTTGGGGCCAGAAGTGCACTTACCATACCAATGAAAAAGTCATGATTCTTAAATTGCAATGCGAGTATGGATTGAGTTTGCCCTGTTACAGTTGGTTCATGTGTTTACCACCCCATCAAGGACACCAATTCAAAATGAGGGAGGCCAAATAGATGGGGGTTGGGGAGGGGGGGTAGCAAGTGCACTTACCATACCAATTGAAAAGTCGTGATTCTTAAATTGCGATGCGAGTATGGAATGAGTTTGCCCCTTTTTCGGTTGGTTCTCGTGTGTACCGCCCCTCGAGGACACCAATTCAAAATGGGGGAGGCCAAATAGATGGCTAAAGTCGGTCTTCGGTTTGGGAAGTAGGAATCGGCATCGCCCGAAAGCGGGTCTTGGGCTTTCAAGGATAGAATAGATATGTATGCGCATTCCTCGACTTCAAGGTACATTAGCCATTGAACATCTCTTATTAAAAGTCAAGAACGGGAAGAGGAAATCTTTAATCTTCAAATAGAGGGACCACCCGCTCCCCCACAAACCAAAGGCTTTCCAAGAGAATTTTTGGGAAGGGAGAGGGGCAAAAATGCAAAAGTTAAAATTTAAAAGGGTCTTTTGTAAAAATATGAAGAAAAAAAATCGTTGGGCAACTCCTAAATTTTTTTAAAATTTCTGTAGAAAATATGGGTAAAAATTTAAAATTTAAAAACTGAGATTAAAAATTTCTATATAAAATATAGGTAAACATTTAAAATTTAAAAACTTTGAGATTGCCCCCAGCCCTCCTTCAAATCTGCCTCAGGTCCCTCATCTTGTTTTTGCTGAGCCTGATTCTCTATAGTATGGATGTCAATGATATATAGTTCTTTTTTTTGGAGTGGCAATGCATATTACAACGTTCTATTAAACTTTAGGAAACGTGAATTTTATTTTGTTACTAATCAAGAACCATAAACAGCAAACTTCTTGGTGTATTATTTTAATTTTAATAATTTCTTTTCAATGAGAATATTTTATTACATTCTTTGAATTTCCTCATCAAGTAGAAGTACAAATTTCTAACAAATCTAATATTAATTTGTCGAGACTGATTCATTACTGTTTTATTTTTAAACTCGCTTGAAAAACAATAGTCGTAATGAAGTCTATGTTCCATCCTAACGGAATGTTGCGCCCGAAAGAAAAAGAAGCCTCCCTGTCAGAACGCATGTCCAATTTTCAACACTTTTAGAAACAACCTAATTTTGAATCAAACTAGGTTTTGGGTTGTCTATAAATACTGATTATGCGAATTTCACATAGAGAGCATAGACAAAGAGCTTTGTTTTGCATTGGTGAGGCTGCCTTTATATATTTTATTGGGTACTATATTATTCTTGTAAATCCTTGAGTTCAAATACATTTTTAGTTTAGGAATTCATATAGTCCCTAAATTACATAAGTGATTGTGATACGTCTTGCCGACTAAGAGTGAGTCTTAGGTTCACTGTTTACTACAACATGGATTAGTGTTAATCTGCAAGAGTTCAAATGGTTGCTGTGAAGAAATCATTGATAAAGACGCAATAGGACTATACAGAAGAACATTACCGAAAAGCATTGTGGACGAATTAACTAACGGTGGAAGAGTAAGACGGAAAATAGTAAGGTTGGTATTTCAAGGGCTGGTGTTTTTGTGTACTAGATTGGATTCATAGTAGATTTCTTGAAGGTTATGGTTTTATTCCCCAAGAGGGTTTCCAACATAAGACTGGGTGTCACTCTTTCTCTCTTTCTCTCTCTCTCTCTCGTGCTAGCTTTTATATTATGTTAGAATAATTTTAGTCAGCACTGGGTGGAATTTAATCGTGGAATCTAGTATTAAATTTATATCTAGAACAATCGGTCTATAGTTTAGTTCAACGATTCGTGTCTAATTAAACTAGGATAATTAGAGAATAAATTTGGGGCTAACTGTGTTATTTTGTAGGACAATTAGATAATTAACTTCATTTAAATGATTAATTGCAACCCTAAATCTTCCCATGCTCGATTTTGGTAAAAGGCAACTGGTTTTCTGAGCAATAGGCTATTGGGTGGCAACCGACAGTGATTTGCTGGTGATAGTAGTCACCACAGTAGGCAGACAAAGAGACCACTAAGGGATGGTGGCCCTGATATCATGATAGAAATAGAGGGAAAGAAAAGAATTAGGAAAATTATCTGTATTGATTGATTGAATATTCAACTATACATGGGCCTCTTTATATAAGAGAGTTGGGAGACTACAATGCAAGTACAAAAAAGGAAAAGAGAATAAAAGAATATGCCCTAAACTAAACAATGATGCCCTAACTCTATCTTATACACAATAATATCCATCTAATAGGTTCAAAACAAAAGAACAATTCCTTTGAAAAAATTAAATCTTTAATATGGCCCATCACTCGTATGTCACGTCAATTTTCAAGAGAAATAGTAGTTCACTTTCTGATTTTGAGCATGTCTCCAGAGTTCAACCATGAGGTAAATTTTCTCACAACCTTTGATTCTAGAAATTATTTGGCTTTGTGAGTGTTCAAAATTCCGTTTGTTTCACTTTGTTGCCTTATTCTTCAAGTGATATTTGAAATAAGTCGCACTTGTCTTCCACTTCACTGCTCTTGTCATGGTGATGAATTTAGAACTTTAGGAAGTATTGGCCTTCTTCTTTCCTTAACCCCCCCCCCCCCCCCCAAATTTTTTCCAAGATTTCGTCAACGTTATTAACCTCAAAGAGTTTCACTATGTTGCCTTATTCTTCAAGTGATATTTGAAATAAGTCACACTTGTCTTCCACTTCACTGCTCTTGTCACGATGATGAATGTAGAACTTCAGGAAGTATTAGCCTTCTTCTTTCCTCAACACCCCCCCCCCCCCCGGGTTTTTTCCAGGATTTTGTCAACGATATTAACCTCAAAGAGTTTCATGAGCTCCTTTTGGATGTGCACTCATAGTCACTAATATACTTTATAAGAATAGCATGCTTAGCGGGGAAAAAAAATTAATGATGCCTATTAGCGAATTCAATGTGTAGTCTAATATAACCTGTTTATACCACTTATTACATCTATCTTCTTCATACCCAACACTTCTAATTCCAACAATTATCATAATCAGCTTCTAAAACATTGTTAAGATTGTGATATGCAAGTCAGGCCCAAGTGTAGAAGTGATTCTTTGAATCTACTTAATTATAGGCAGCCATAATTTGTAGTCTTATCATGATCAATAGCTACATTATTTAATTTTTTAACCTAAAAGCTACTTCCATAGACTTAGTTTCTAACTTTATGATCTTTGCCTAAATATCCAAAAATCCTAGTCACAAGTCCAAAAAATTCAGACGCATAATTTGAAGAATTCTAGTAACAAATCACCATTAAATCTAACCATATTCTATCCTTTTGAATTCACAATGCAAAGAATCTTTAGTTTATTGTTTCAAACCTTGTATGGTTGGTTGCACCGCAAAAAAATAAAAAACTTCAGCCCTTAAATAACAAATTGAAAACAACATTATAAGTGCTGCCTATTTCACCATGCTATATATACATCTTCGTATGGATAGTTTTCTACCACATTCATATTAACCAGGGCATACAAACTCCTTCTAATGGTCCTACAGGAATACATTCATGAAAGAAAAATATCATTTAGAAAATGAAATAAACTTTCATTCAAAATGAAATAACAAGAACACAAATCTTTCCTCAGAAGCAATTAATAAATTACATAAAACAACATTGCTTGAGAAAATACTAAACTCAGTAGATAAATACCTCCTCTGGAGTTTCGTCTCCGCGGATGCGATGACCACCAAAAAAGAATTTAACGGATCCAAGTTCCTTGGATTTTTGACTGCAGTATTTTTCCATGAGCCTCTTTAGACGTGTGCTGTGTCGAATCTTAAAATACACTTTATCCACATACTACAATAAAATACAACAATAAAAATTCAGAAAAATGAGATTAAAAGATCTTACAAAAAATGACCAAAAATTTAGCATGAACTACAACCAGATAAAACAAAATCAGTAAAAGATATAGGCTTACATAATTATCTGAAAGCAAAAGGTACCACACAGTTTTTAAATAATAAAAGATCCAAAAAGAGTCATTTGCTAATATTATAAAAATTATTATGAAGACTAATAGCAAAGGATTTTGAACTATTGAAAATTAATGCAAAACTTTAAAATATGGGGGAGTGCGGAACCAACTAGAGATAAGGGTTGACCATTGGACAAAGAGAATAGTATTTTGGTTTCAAAAGACTATGGGATTCAAAATCCATAAAAATGATTAGTGTGATTATGTGAAGGAAGCATGGGCTTCTAGTGATTTTCTCAATTTGTCCTAATGCAAAATTATTCATAAAAAACTTCAAGGCTTGCAAGAATTCTACATATCCTGATGGGCATTTTATCATGAAGCCTGAGAAAATGTAACATACCTCTTAAATAAGTTTCTTTAGGGTGCAGGGGTACTATTTGCACCATATATTTTAATTTTTGGAAAAAACTAATCAAACGGAATTTATTTGTAGAAGTAAATGGGGCCTTTGATTCTCTCATTCAAATTGCTTTCTTTATTCATCTTTCCTTTCTTATCATTGCTTCATAAATTAGATCCCTGAGATTCATTAATTCAAACTGTTTCAAAATTAATAATATTACAACCAACTATAAAAAAAGGGTAATGTAGAGACCCAAAAAATATTTATTAATTAATTAAGATTAATTATAATTAAGAAATGAAATGATGATTAATAATGAATAGTATGGCTAACTAATCAAAACTTGGAAAAATTCTGCAAATAACTTAAATATTAGGAGATAAGGGCAATTCAGTAATTTTACCTTATGAGTGGGACCACACCTGTAGTAGGACCAGGACATGTTTTGAGCTATAAAATAATGATAATAACATTTAGTATGGATCAATAGTGTTGAGAGGTCATGTAAGTAAATTAGTAAATGATGGAGGGTAGGTTTGGAAGACATAAAGAGGTGGCATTTTTGTTGTTCAAGTTAATAATTTTGATTACGAAACACTAAGGATATATCATGATGCATGAGCCTAATTGAACCAATCACATAAATAATCTTCTTGATCATCATTAGTCAATTCAAATGTTGAATGCTTAGATATGAATTATTTAACAAGTGTATTTGCTTGATTTTAATCATCTTTGGAGTGCACTTGTTGAGCTTTTGGTACAGGAATTCACAAAACTGCAATGTAGCAGTCCAACTAACTGGAGGTCCAAGACCGGCTAACTGGTTTTAGAGAGATTAATGAATTATTACAAGCAGTGGCTGCTCCGGCTGACAAGTGTATGATGGGCTAACTGGATCAGATAAAGAATGAGATATTGAGAGCTGCTTCAAAATCAGCTAACCGAAAGTGTGACTTCAGCTAACCAGAATAGAGATTTAATTGAGAAATTGCAAGCATGGAGGAGTTCGGGTAACTGAAATAGGTGGGACTGGTCGATCAGACGTGATGCTGAGGTTTTTTTATTTGGACCAAGAGTACCACCGGCTAACCGGATATCCCTGACCGACTAACCAAACGTACGGTCAAATTAGGTCATTTGAGGATTTTAACTAGCCTTTAGACAGTTTTTCACAATATCCTGAATGGTTAGAGGATTGACGATGGTAGAGATATCAGTGTAGTGAGTCCCTGGAGATACGAGAAGTGGGTTTGGAAGGAAAGGTGTAGAATTAGAAGTGACGTTGGCAGGCAACTGAGCTTCTCTGTTAGTGGGTTGTATGGTAAGAACTGGGTCAGTTTCCATTTGGGAGAGATAGATTCTTGAGACTGTCGAAGGTCCTAAATCCCTGGATCAGAGGGCCATGTTGATGTATTGCGGCCTACTTGTGCTCTCCTTTGGTTATTTAAGATGGCAGTCTAGGGGTGCAAACGAGTCGAGTCGAGTCGAGTCGCGTATCTAATGTTTGAGCTTGGCTTGGTCAAGTTCAAATGGTGTTCAAACTTGGCTCGAGCTCAAGTCAAGCTTGGCTAAGACTGTTCAAACTTGACTCATCACTATTAGGCTAAACTCGAGCTCGGCTCATGAGCTCATTTACCACCTCCTAAACGTGATTTTTTTCCATTGTTGGTTCATTAAAAAAACAAAGATATGAATAAGAAAATACTACTTGATAATTTCAAGACCCAGATCTTTGTGGAATCCTTTGAAGCATATCCAAAACAACAAATTCTCATATTCTAGAAGAAAAAAAAAATCTCACCTCTTTAAGAGAAAAAATGAAAATCCATTTACATATTTTTACAAAAGCAACAAATCTGCCTTCGGAGGCTTGTACACAGTGAATGGATATGAGATTTCTCAAGAAAGGATGAGAAATGAGATAAGTATAATATAAAAGAAAATAGGAAGTCTTCAAGTTGTTTCGATCACTACATTTGTGACATTGAAGAAGAATCACGAGGCGTTGTACATGAGAAAGAAACGAAATGTTGAAACTCTTCAAATGCCCTTTCTACTTCTCTCTCTTCTCTTTCTTTGATTTCTTTTCTCCTCCATCTCTCTCTACCTTCCATCCACTCCCAAGGCAGCATCTTTTTAATAAATGCATAATATTTTTATGAGTAATGCTAGGTACACTAGTTTGGTTTACCGAATTAGTTTATCGGGTGACATCATCCACCATAACTCTTCTTTAAAATTTAAATAAAAAGACAAAACACATATATCAATTACAAAAAAATAAAAAACCATTTGACATATCATCTGGTAAACCAATCCAGTACACCAAATTGGTATGCCAAGCATTTTTCCTATTTTTATTCATACTATATGTAACTTCCAAGATTCATAACAAAAGCATTATCCTATTTGAATTCATATAATATAAAACTTTCAAGGCAAGAACCCTTTCAATAAATGCATTATCTTTTAATGGTATAGAATTTGAATGGCGGTTTGAACTGACTGCCATTCTATTTGTTAGTATTATTATTAATATGTTATACAAGTCGAGCTTACTCGAGTCGAGCTCATTCATGCTTGAACTCAGCTCATATAATAATCAAGCTAAAGATTAGGCTCGAGCTCGGCTCAATTATCTTATCAAACGAGTTGTAAATAAGCCGAGCCCGAGCTGCTCATGAACAGCTCGGTTCATTTGCAACCATAATGGCGTCCAATATGAGCTGTTGCATTTGTTGCAAAACCACAATGATGGAAACGAGGGCATCATTGGGTGATGCTAAGCCACTGGTAAAGAAAGGAGGATAGTGCCCTTGGGGTGCAAAGAACCCTACAATCACTCCATGTGGAGGAACAATGGTTGTGGGCACGTTAACATCCCTATGGACGTGAGAAGATATGGGTGAAGAAGATGTACCATGAGGAGGGGGTACAAACCCTTTATGAGGCATAGAAGCATTCTTGGACGGATCAACAAGTGGCGGAGGAACCTCATCTTCTTAGGTGTGAGGCTCTGTGTTAAGACCACTACGGAGTACAGTAGCTGGTGCCATCCTTAACGTATACTGCTCTCCAATGGAGTCGCCGAAAAATGTAAGTGAAGGTACTAGAGAGAAGGATCTTGCAGTTTACAGCTGGTGCGAGGAGAGTGTAGAATTCGTATAAGAAGCAGTAAGTACACGTAGGACAATACTATGGACCGCAAGATGAAGTGGTCAAGGAAGAAGATATAAACAGCCTAGAAATTAGGGATTTGGTGAGGAAGGAGGGGACCTTGGTGAATCTCCATGAAATCTCATAAAGTAAGTGAGACAAGACACAAATTCAAAATATCCTTCCTTGTAAACTGACAGCCACTAATGGGAGTTGACCCTCATTACTCTTGTCTAATGAATCTAACCTCGTTTTATAGCAGATGGGGCACATGCCAAGCTCTGGGCCCTGGCAGGAAGTGTGTTACCGATGCCACGTGTCCCATTCTTACCTAAGGCACGGACAATTCAGACTATCAAGGGCTAGCTGAAAATCCTGTATTTCTAGAAAGACTAAAGTACCCTTCACTTGTGGTGCGTCCTCACATTTAAGCCACCATGCCACATGACCTGAATGTAAACAATAGCACGATGGTCATACTATAGACATGCACTAAACTCTAAGAGTCTCCCTAAGCTTATCTCCAAGCTCTAGGGCATCCATGATGTGGAGGAGCAGTCATGGCCCTCATGGGAGATGTCGTAATGGAGTTCTCGTGGAACTTGTGATTCGGGGAATACTGCGTTCTGTCTGGAAGTTAGATGGTCGCTACAAGGTCTAGCACAAAGGAGTGGGTCGTCCTGACTCTAGAGGACCACATCCAAAGTTTGCCTGTAGGATCGACAGTTAGCTTATTCTCAGGCTTATTTTTGACGTGTGTCCATTCGGGAGTGACACGCTTCATGGAACTTATGGGATCTTGACAGAGTTCGACGAGACACGTGTCTTTCAAGGACTGGGGGTCGTGTCAATGGGTGATCTGGCATCTTCAATAATCGAAGGTTGTCCTTACTGAGATTCCACGTCACTACCTTGGAAGTCCTAGTTATCCACAAAGGTTAAGTTGTCTAGTGAACTCAAGAAACTCATGCCTAAATGAAATTATGAATCTAGAGAGTTACAAGGTTTAAGAAGGGATGCTATATAATTTACTCCTAACACCCATATAATAGGTTTAATGGAAAAGAACCAAGCATAAGACTTAAATTGATTTGTTTTCAAAATGTTTTAAATTGATAGGGGAATTGAAGTAACCTAATCATCTAATGAAGTTGAAGTGACTCAACCAATAAGTTCAGTTTAGAGAAGCTATATTAATTAAGAAGAAGCCAATGTATTTGGAACCGAAGTGGTTCACTTGTAAAATGGATAACATCCTTGAGCAAAGTACAATGCTAATGAAACCGAAGATAAGTAAGAATGAAATTGGTAGGGTTAGGGCTAAATGATGACACTAAAAGATAACTCTCAAGCCTTTAGGACTAGGGGTGTAACAAGTAAGTTGTTAGAGAGTTTTATAATTTATTTACTTATTTCATTATTGAATCCTTCACACATGGCTAGAATCCCCTTGTGAATAGACTTAGCATGTGAATAACAATAATTGTCAAGGTATCTAGGTGCAAGCACAAGACTTGTGGCACTGCTATGATTTGAACAACTTATTACTAAAAAAAGGCCCTTAGCATTCATCCTTTAGAAAGAAAATAAAGAGAAATTTCCCTGAAAAAAGCTTCTCAAGTTTATGAATAGCAACATAATGTACCAATGGTCTCATACCCTCTCATCTCTACAATTTTCCATTGCTCACTTGCTTAGCTGCTGGTAACCACCACTTCTATTTCCATGGCTGCTTCCCCACAATGTACACACCCTTTTTTCAACATATTTTTTTATGGAAATTTGTCATCCTCTCATCATCATTTTGTCATCCAACTATAATAGTACTTAAAACTCAATCTCAATGCTTGTAAGTTAGTTTGTCATCCAAAAAAGAAAAGGAAAAAAAAAAGGTCTCCTTTCATTTATCAATCTAGTAAATACTTCGTTGGTCAGAGGATTTTCACAATTCAGTTCAATATCAAAGAGGTATGGCGTCCAACTTTTATAATTTAATGAACTAGTAGACTATGGCAGGTCATCCTCCCATAGGGAAAGAAAAGTAATAAATAAAAGGGAAATTGCACAATGTATGAGTCAAGAGTAGATGCATATATGTATACATGTATTAATACATGCATACACATGTAGATGGTGTGATCGTATATTTTAATTTTCGAAGGGGCCTTTAGTAAATTTCACAATGTATGAATCAAGAGTAGGCATCCCGCCAACTGAAGGTGGATAGTAGTATTATGCAATTCACACATATGAAGGTATGGTACCTGCTGCAACTAATATGATAGTGCAATTTGCTGGTAAATCAAAAGAATAACCATCTTCCAGAAACGAAGTAAGAAATTAGTGGGGGGTCTATGGTCTATGTACCGGAGGGCTACCCCTATTGTGTAGG
This sequence comes from Nyssa sinensis, assembly GCA_008638375.1. Lineage (NCBI taxonomy): Eukaryota > Viridiplantae > Streptophyta > Magnoliopsida > Cornales > Nyssaceae > Nyssa > Nyssa sinensis. The sequence continues at coordinate 19,352,686 of CM018033.1, read as the reverse complement.
AAAAAATATTTTTACAAACAGAAATTTTATAAAAAATTTCTATCTAAAACAATATGACAGTGACATATTTAAAAATAAATAAAATTCTAAAAATGTTGGTTAAAAATGATGAAAGTTAAATAGGGGTGACTTTTGGGGAGGTGGAGGAAAAATTTTAGATCTCCTCATTCAATTTAGCAGGACACTGCCAAGCACTAAGTTAATACATTTTGAAGAAAAGAATCAGTGTAAGACTCTTCTTTTATTCGTGTTTAGTGACCTTTGTGACCTAACTCGATCTTTATAAACAATTTTATTAAGACTACTTATTTAACTTAATTGAATACAGTTGATTTATAATAAATTAAAATTTAAGTAAATCATTTAATAAAGTGGAGTTAACAATATGCTTCTCCTTTGTATGTTAAATAATTCAATAGCATTTCCATACTTTCCTCTGTATCTTTGTGTTTTCTTTTTAATATTTTGCTAACTTTTTCACAAAAAATTAAAAATATTATTGTATGAATTTTTCTTGTCAACTAGCTCAATTACTAAATGGTTTAGTTGTGTTGTATGACTTATTCAATAAAGATGTCAATTGTGTTAAAGAAATCAAAACATTAAATAGGTTAGTCATGTTGTGTTGTGTTGTTTTGTGTAACTTGTTTAATAAATAAGCCGGGTTTGTGTATAAAAATTGGACACGATCAGTTAATTATTTCGTTTTCTAAGATTCGTACAAACATATTGAAAAGAAAAAACAAACTGGTAAACCAAAAACAAAAACAAAAAAAATACCTACCTCATCAGTCACTGCAGTCACTGCAATTGTGATGGAAGGCAGTTCATCAAAAGCTTGCTCTCCATTTTGAGAAGTTGGAACCCAACTAGGTATTTCCAGCACACTCTGTAACTTCTGCACTCTCACCAATACAAGAAGAATGTAAGAATAATATAAAATTAAAAAAAAATGTTAGAAACATTCCAAAACACAGGGAAACAAAGATAATCTTACAAAAATAACAATTGGCACTCAAAAGCTCCAGATACACAACAGAGAACATTTGTTTATGCAAAGATTTTTCCAATGTTTTTATATGAGTTTCCCAAACATTTTAAAAAAAAAATCTCCATATTCACAAAGTTTAAAAAATCTACATAAGCTTATAAAAGTCCAACCATAATCCTCCTTCCTGCTGAAACAAGACTCCATTTTCACAAATGCTGCAACTTAATTAGAACATCCTAGTTATTTAATGCAAGGCAGATAACTAATGGTTACTAAATAACTATATATATATATATATGTATATATATATACACACATTATTTTTTAACACAACAAAATAATGGTACCATCTTTAAAAATTCTATTACATTATTAGTTATGACAAAAATATTCATAAAAATCTATTTATGTAAAACTTGCACAAAAATATGCTAATAAAAGAGAAACATTTTTTTAGATTTAAACATTATACTTTATGGAAATTAAGTTTCGTTTTTTTATGAATATATATTATTAAGAGGTGAGAGAGAGAGAGAGAGAGAGAGAGAGAGAGAGAGAGTACTTCCTGATCTTGGGCGAAGGTTAGCCTAAAGATAATAAATCCAGTGCTTAAACTAACATATAATCCACCTCTCACAGTATGCCAACGCATTAGCTACAGTAATTTCTTGTGCTTAACAAAACTACAAAGATCTAATATTCACGAGAAAGAAAAAAAGATAGAAAAAATGTGACTAACATTATCACATAATCAAACAGTAGATTAAACTATGACTATTATCAAATAATAGATTACATAGTCAGGAATTATTACTCAATTACAATCAAATAGTAGTCCCCACAATATTATTCCCCAATATCCCCCCCACCCCCCCCCCCCCTCTCTCTCTCTCTCTCTCTCTCTCTCTCAAATACAATAGATCTTGATAGATGTTGGGTTTGGAGCAATAAACATCCACTTTTGAAAGATTGTCAAGGTACAAAGTACTTCTTCAGTTCCATCAGTTTCCACTTCTAAGGAAAACTAAGGCACGAACAAGCAGAAGGAATTCAGCATATCAAGCTTCTCTATTTCAAAAGGCATCAATATGTATTCTTTTGTTCCTTTTTTTTTCTTTAGTCTTTTGCCATAAAGTAATTGAGTGTATTAAATTATATTAAAGCTAAACAATTTTTTAGCAATTTATTTTAAGCAAATATTATTGACTTCTCTATGTCAGAGTAAAAACTTCATCAAATATTGGCTAAAACACACTTTGGTACTCTCTCTTTTTCTTGAAATTTAAGGGCATGTGTTTTAAAATTGCAACAATTAAGGCCTTGAATTTGTAAATTTACGTCAATGTAAGACCATTCTTGAAGGAGCTTAAAAGAATTAAACAAAAAATAGTAATTGTTTGGCTTGTGATCATGTGCAGGCATGCCAAAGTCTAATGGGCTCACATATAGTGCCAAACATTTTATCCTTGAGATGGTGAGTGTGAATGATTGATCAATTGATTGTAAGAAAGTAGGAAATCACCCTTCCTTGAAGGTTTTCCTTGCCTCTGATAACAAGGACTTTTAACAGAGAGCAACTAACAAGATGAACAAAGAAATATATTGCATTAAGCCATTAAGAGCATGAAAATACCTCGCATGAGAAAGTAATTACCACAACATTTGGGCATAAATACAAAGATTGTAGTTACAGGTTGTATGATGGTAGTGGTGAGTATAGAGAGTGAAAAAAGAAAGGGTAGTGAAGCTAGACCAATGCTACTCCTAAGATACACTAGACTAGGTTAAACTAAGATAATTGTAGGCTAAGTTAAACTTTGATGTTGATTGACACGGGGTCCTTTGTTCATCTTCCAAACTTGTATTTGTAGATGTCTCTAAGCGTCAATTTCCCTATGTATTGCATGTTCTCTACTTGGTCATCCACTTTCCACATTCTACAACATTAAGTCATGTTCGACGACCACAACTCCATAACTGCCATGCACACCTCCCAAGAGTGGGGTTCTATTTTGTTACGCTAGTCCAAGATTCAGGACTTGTGCAAAACTCCAAATGTTGTAGTCTTTTGGACATCCTACCAAGATTGGGTGGTCGTCCTTTCGCTAATCAACATTCATTCGAAAGTTGACCTCATTTTACAAGTTCATCTATATTCTCGAGCTCATCCATTTTTGTAGGACAATCCATTTCCACAAGACAACCTACATTTGTAGGTTTGCAGGATGATCTTCCTACACATAACAATCTACTTTTGCAGAACGACCTACATTTGTAGGTTTGCAAAACGACTTACATTCGTAAGTTCGTAGAACGATCTTCTTTTGCAGAACGACCTACATTTGTAGGTTTATAGGACAACCTTCCTTCACCGGACGTCCTACTTCCACAGGACGACCTAGATTCGTAGGTTTGCGGATTCACAAGCCAATCTTCTTTTGCAAGATGCTCTATTTTTGCAAGATGACCTACATTTGGAGAAGTTTGCATATTTGTAAGCCGATCATATTTTGCAGGCTAATTTTGTAATCAAATGGCCTGATATTACAAATTTGGACCTATCTACACAACTGACATCTGAGACAGCTACTCAGGGTTTGCCACCCAACATTTTCCCTTATGGCGTCAAAGCACAAACTAGGGTGTAAACAATTACGTGTTATCATATGATATATTTTGCAATATGCTATGGTAGGGGTGTGAATTGTGTCCTGTCAAGTTTTGAATACTAGACATAGGGATGCAACTTGGTCGGGCCGGGCTCGGGTTGAGACATGTCCAAGCCAACCCAAGAATAGAGATAGTGAGCTCAAGCCCGGCCTGAGCCTGAGCCCGGAAAACTTAACCCAAGCTCGACTCAAACAAAAATATGTTAGTATCGAGTTCAACTCGAACCCGACCATGTTTCATAGGAAATTAATTTTCATTCTAAATTAGCAAGCATGTATACAATCATAAAATTACTAGTACAAAATGGTGTACATCTCTAAAGTTTGAAAAAAGATTTAAAAATATATATATATTAAAAGTAAATGAAACTTTTAGTTTACCATCATCCCACCCAAAATTTTCAAGAATGATAACATGCAACCAAAGTGCATTCATATTTGTTACTTTTTTATATATATATATATATATATATATATATGTTCATCAAAAAAAAAATATATGTATGTATGTATAAGGCTTTTTGAAAGTATATATAGAAGCCTTGTTCCTTACATAATATAAGGTCTGGTTCGGGTTGGGCTCAGGTTCCCAAAGGCCCTTGCCCAAGCCCAACTTGAATTGAAGTCGGGATTTTGTTTTTTTACCCAAGCCCATCCCTGTGTTATAAAATAAATTCTCCAAGCGCGAAAATTTTCAGGTAGGGCTTGGATTAACCGGCTCAAGTAACACACCTAACTATACAATATGGATTGACACGAACACAACATGATTAATTAATCGTATCAAATTTCTCCAACCCTACACCTCAAGGCCTAACTGAAATCTTTCGAAAATGTTTAGTGCCTTAACAAGAATAGTGCTGAAAACTTTAGGGCCATAATTAGCACTTTCTAGAAAAATGTAAGGTTCAAACTTGTACCATCAAATAAATCAGGCAATAGCATGTGACTATTTTCTGTCTAATCATTTAACACCTAAAAATTGTGTTATATTATCATAAATTTAAAAGTCAAAGGCCTTTGTTGGAATTGAAAATGTGTGGCCTCAACAAAAATTTGGGAAAAGAGGGAAGTGATTAAAGTGTTTTTAACCTTTAAAAAAAATTGAAAAAAAAAATCTTAAATTTGCTAGGCAGCATGAAAAAAATGCGACGCAGGAAATGGAAATTGATAAAGTTAAAGAGAGAGTTAATTTTCATTCACTACTTAATTTTCTTTTCTTTTTTTCTGAGTTAGATATTTCTAATTTTGTTTTTAAATTAGGGAACACACCATTTCAAGGAATTTCATTATTCAACGGTAAATTTATGTCAGCAAGAAATTCCACACAATTCTTGTCTAAGAAGCACAGATACGAATACAGGATACGGATACAACACAACACGACACGACACGACACGGACACAGAGACACGTTATTTCTCAAAAAAGTAGGACACGGACACATTAGAGACATGTTGAATATATATAAATTTTTTATATTTTTATATGACCATATAATAAAAACTTAATGTTATTTTAATTAAAATTGACATAAAAACACACAAATTTAAAAAATATTATTAAGATATTAAAATAGCAAAGTCATTAAATAAAAAATAAAGAATTTCTTCATTTTATCATCAAGCTTCATGATTCAAGTGTTCGGACATGTGTCCGGAAAGTGTCCAAGAGTGTCGGTATCTGACACGGACAGGTGAGCCAAAATAGAGTGTCCGTGCTTCATAAATTCTTGTATTAGAAAGTATAAAATTTCCAATTTCATGATAAAAACAAAACAAAAAAATGGGGTAAACAAATTGGAGCATATGCAGGGCGCCCATAGTTTGCACTTGCAGAGTATAAAAAATAAAAGAGTCCAAGAATTTATGAACACATGAGAGTATTTTTTAATTCGAATAAATTACAAAGGTATTAAACATTGTTATCCCAATTACCAGATTGAGTTTTGGTATGAATTCACTTCAAACACATCAAACTCAAAATCCATAATAATGTACAAAAAAACCAATCAAAGCAAGAATGCCGTCTTTCAGATTATATCAGAAACACTGCCAGAGGAAAATCAATATCCAGTTATCCACCCTTCCAAACAAAGTCTAATTTTTTTTTTTTTTATTAATATTATTTTTGGGTGGAAAGTCTTCCAAAGGAACTCTATACAATACCAGAAATTTAATTTGAAGAACCATGGTTAAATCAATCCAGTTAATGACCAACCCAAATCAGGTAAATGAATATAGAGCAACAAAAGCATAAAAAAATAGATAGTGCGCGACAAACAAATGCAGATGTAAAGTAATTGCACGTTGAAATTATTTAACCTGATGAAGGTCAGCTCTTTCCTTCACCATCCTATCTTGAATTTCTGCATCAATAGCTTCCTGCAACTCTTTTAGAAACCTATCAACAACTTGTTTGATTCGAAGTGACATGTCGCGTGCTTTCAGATTTGAAATGGAAGGCCTTCAAATAAACAGAGTAGGCGCCCACTCAGAAGCTATATGCATGCACCATGAGTTTGGAAGACCAAGAGTCCAATATTAAAACTCTGCCTAAAAAGTTGTTACATTCAATGAAGCATTTGGAGATATGCAAAAATTAACGATTAAATAAGTAAATAAAAATTAACATTATGTTTGGATGGAAGGAATTAGAAAAAAAGGGAAGAGAATGAGACGGCATGGAAACTTATATCATATTTATTTTAAAAATTAGAAAGGAAATAGAGGAAAAGTGAAGAGAGCTTAACCCTCGTTTGAGTAATTTTGTTATCCCTTTAAAAGTAGAAGGAAATTGAGAAAAATGATACAAGTATTTAATAAATTTTTAATAATACTAATATTACCCTTAAAATTGTAAAAGCTAAAATAAAAATGACACTTCTATCCTAGGGCATCCAAATACATATTGTTATCCTTTCATTTCATTTATCTCCTTTATCATTTTCAAACAAGATGAAAAGATTATATTAATCTTTTCTCTTATTTTTTTTTCATTAGTTATCCAAACATAAAAAAGCGATTACCCTCTCCTCTCCTCTCCTTTTCTTTCCCTCATAACTAATATTCTCTTTTCTTTTCTTTTCTCTCCTACTTATCCAAACAAACTGTAAAAGTTTTTAAGGTGAGAAGGCCTTAATTTGATTTTCAACATGCTTGGAATACTAGAATTTGTATTGCCATTTTCTTCTTTTCACACTTCATATTGTAATATGAATGTGTGTATGTGTAT